>PUFA01000652.1:0-131001 GCA_003508835.1 Eonycteris spelaea | reverse complement strand
TGTTTTGTCTTTCTGGTACATGATTCCCTTTATCATTATGAAGTGCCCTCAATATCTTTCTTTACTTACTTTATTTTGAAGTCTATTTCGTCCAATATTAGTACCGCTACTGTTGCTTTTTCTGAATGCCATTTGCTTGAATTATCATTTCCATTCTCTCACTTTGAATCTACATTTGTCTTTGGAGCTGAGATGTGCCCCCTGGAGAGCAGCATAGCATATTTGTGGGTTTTTTGTTTTTTGATAACCATTCTGCACTCTGTGCCTTTTTATTGGTTATGAGTGAGTTCATCCATTTACATTTAAGATGATTGATGAAATATGAGGTCTTCTATAGCCATTTTGTCTTTTCCTTCTGGTAGCTCGGCGCTTTTATTGCTTCCTTTTCCTTTATGCTTCTGTTTTCTTTATTTTGGTTGGCTTTAGTGTGGTTTCTCTCTGGTCCTTCCTCTTTTTATGTTATCTAAAACAGTTCTGATCTTTGGTGTGTGGTACCATTATGAATTTGGAAAGGATAGTTTATACACACACACACACACACACACACACATACAATATACAGTTGTCCATTTTTTTCACTGAGTGCCTTATCTACATTCTCCTTTGCAAATTTGGATCTTTGAATCTTCCCCTTTTCAAGTCATCATTATCTCAATTTCTTCCTATGTATGCTGTAACATTCATTACTATCTTTTATAACAATTCTATGTTATTATTTAAGCTTTATAACGCCCTTTTCTTAGTAAGGTTTGCACTCTTTGCTTCTATTAGCTCAATAGTCACTTCACTCCTAATTAGTATTTTTTGTCATTTCATTTTAGGTGAACTGATCCATTTCGTATTTCCTGTCTGTCCAGGCCTCATAGTGGAGAATTCCTTCAATTTTGTATGTCTGGAAAAGTCTTAATTTCTCCTTCATATCTAAAGGATAGCTTAGCTGGATATATTATTCTAGGCTGGTAGTTCCTTTCACGTAATAATTTATTATTGATTCCATTATTTCTGACTTGTTATGTTTGCACTGAGAAGTCTAGGATAATTTAATGGGTTCCGTTATAAGTTACCTTTTTTTTTTTCTCCCTGGCTGCGCTGAGACTCTTGCTTTTGTTGTGATTCTTGATAATTTTAATACAGTGTTTCTTTGTGAAGTCCTTTTGGGCTTGAAATAATTGGGTGTTCTGTTGACTTCTTGAATTTCAAGCTCCAGCTCATTCTTTACATTTGGGAAATTTCTCGTCAACTCTGTGTGAAATGTTTTCCAATCTCTGATTCTTTTCTCAATTTTGATAATGCCATTATTCATGTTTCCGCTCCTGATGTTATCCACTAGTTCTTGTATTTTCCTTATATTATTTTTCATTCTTCAGTTTCTTTTCTTCTTTCTTCTGATTTATTTCTAGATTTTTGTCTTCCGATATCACTTCTCCTTCCCTCCATTAGGTAGACCCTATTTCTCAAGCTTGCTATTTCATTTTTCAAACTCTTGCAGTGTGTGTTTTTTTTTATCTCCAGATCTATTTTGTTCTTTTCAAAGGTTCAGTCTCCTGCTCTGCTCATCAGATGTTTTTTTTCAATTCCTGAAATTGTTGATGGAGTTTTTTTGGATCTCATGAGTTTTTTTCAGAAGTACTATCCTGATCCTCTGTAATTTAAGTTGCATATTCTATGTCTGTAAGCTTATTTCTGGAGATTTTTGCCTTTCTTTGAGATACCTTGTCACTTGGTTGTTCATGGTGTTTAATGGACTTTTTCCACCTGGGCATTAATGGAAGTGTGTTTTGCTCTTTTTCCAGAAAGAAGATTTATTATAATAAAGATCTTCTTAGCCTGTTAACAATGAAGGCACTTTTTCTTTGTGGTCTCCAGTAGGTCATACCTAAGCTTCTTGGATCCCTGCTTTATCGAATGTCTTAATAACTTTTTTAAAAATTTTCTTGTAGATATTTGATGATTTCCCTACCCTCAGTTTCAGTCCCTGTCAGTGTCGGTGACAGTTTCGGTAGTGTTTGCTCAAATTCCCCTGGGGCTCTTGCAGTGATTGGTCTTGGAGGGCAATGGGGGGATGGGTCCTGGATTGGGAAATGGGGTCTACAGCTGTTTCTCAGTTTTGCAACCATGGCTGACAAAACTCAGTTTTGTTCCTCTGCAGCCCTGTCCCACTTCTCTTTCTGCCTTAATGACTGAACCCTGAAGCCAGCCAGCCATGGGGAACTCATAGCTATCCCAGGCAGGAATATTCAGGGAACTCACCACATGACTCGCTGCTTCTCTACCCCACCTCCTGCAGGGAGCTCTGGTATGTGCAAGAGGCAGCTTCTTATTACTCCCAGTCCACTACCGGACACCCAGGATTCTGACTTGTGGTAGCTCTTATGTGCAGGTCCCACACTCAAACGTGCTGGTGACAGTTTGGGTGTTTTTTGTTGGAGTTTTGGATGTTCAGCGTATTGTTGTTTCAAGGGGAGATGTCTGGGGATCTTCACTCTGCCTTGTTTCCAAAATCCTGTTTGTCATTTTAATTTGGTTTATTCTGTGATTTTCCCCTCTGTTTTCTCTTGTATTATGTTATATGTATCAGTTCTGGATTGGTGTGTGTGTGTTAGTAGTTACCATTAAGCCTATGTAAAGGAATGTTTCATGTTTATGGTAGTCCTGTTTCTTCTGCATGCATCTTGTCTCCATTATCCTTTGTAGATTTAGACTTTTACGTCCTCCTTTCTTCTATTTTTGTTGTTTTCAAATTATCTGTTTCATTCTGTGAGTTCATTCTCTGGTTTGTTATAGCTGTTGTCTTCCTCTCTTTATAAAATGTTTTATCTCTTTAATTAGTATGTAATATTTAATTTTGTAATACCTTGTTCTTAGTAAGAGTTGCAATTTCCTGTTTCTTTCTCTGTGTTAAACATCTCATGATTTTATTCTATTTTTGTTTTTTTTTGTTTCATTGTAGAATGACCCTTTTATTATATCCTCGAATGCAGACCTTTTGGTTGAAAATTTTCTCAGCTTCTGCATGTCTGAAATGGTCTTTATTTCTCCTTAATATCTAAAGAAGAACTTTGCTGGATATTTATTCTTGGTTTGTAATTTATCTCTTTTCAGTTGTTAATATTTGGTTCTACTCCTAGTTTGTACAGTTTTTGCTGTAAAGTTGAATTATAATCTAATGAGTTTCTTTTATAGGTTTGCCATCTTCTTTCCTTGGCTGCATTAAGAATTCTTTGTCATCAGTTTTCAACAGTTTTAATATAACATGTCTTGAAGAAGGTCTTTTTTGTCTTAAGATAATTGGGTGTTCTGTTTTCTTGTTGGATTTGAAGATCCAGTTTTTTCCATGGGTTTGGGAAATTCTTGTGAACTATTCAGTAGTCTCTTTGTTCTCTTCTTTCTCTTTTCTCCTTCTGGTATATGCATTATTCTTATATTGCTTTTCTGATGGTGTCAGATAGTTCCTGTAGAGTTCTTTTTTTTTTTCTCATTCTTAAGTCTCTCTCTTCTTCCATCTGCATCATTTCCAGGTTTCTATCTTTGATATTGCTAATTATTTCCTCCATCTGGTCTGCTTTATTTCTAAGCTTGATATTTCATTCTTCATCACTTTTATTGAGTTCTTAAGTTCCAGAAGTTCTATTTGGTTCTGCTTTAGAGTTTCAATGTCTTTGGTAAAATATTCCTGTCCTTCATGATTTTGTTTCTGAGTTTATTGAACCACCAATTCAGAATTGTTTTACATTATGTTGAGTTTATTCAGAAGAGCAACCTTGAATTCTTTGTCATTTAAATTAAGTATTCTTTATCTTTAAGTTATTTCTCTGGACATTTCAAAAAAATTTCTTTCTGAGCTGCTTTGTCATCTTGGTTGTTCATGACATTTAGTGGATTATTTTTCTTCCTAGGCTTTTATGAGGAAGAATACTCTTTCTTTTTTTAAATTTGTTATTTTAGGGCGATCTCTTCTTTAGCAGGTTGGAAGAGATTTTTCTTTTATTCTTTTAGTAGGTGGTTGCACAAAGCCTCCTGCAATGTGCAGGCTCCAAGATCTCTTCTGTTTGGCAAAAAAAAAAAATCCCTTTATTACATGGGGAGCTTCTCTTTCCTCTGTGACCAGGTCGCCTTCAGCACCAGGTCTCTACCCTGTGGGAGAATGTGGTATGAGGCAAGGGGATCTGAGCTTTTCTGAAGAGCCCCTGAAGTTCCCATGCTCCCCAGCAGCCAGATAAACAGTGTTATGTTGTCCCAGTGTCTCCTCTTGATTCAACCTGGATGTGTGGGTTGGAGTGGCTTGGGAGAGGCTCTGGTGTGTCTGTGGCTTTTTTATTCTGGTAATGCTGGCTCCCAAACTTTAGCTGCCTGGTCTCTATATCTCAACCCCTGTCACTGGGACTAGATGCAGTGTGAGTTTCCTCAGTTCCCTGAGTACTTTACTGTTGCAGTTCCCCTGGGGGCCTGCTGCTAGCTTGGAGGGGGTGGTTAGGGAGGCAGCCAGCTCTGTGACTCTGCTTTCTGCCTAGCAATGGTGGTTTGCTAAAATGCTGCTGTCACTCCTCTATATTCTTCCTGCCCTGTCTCCCCTCATCACTGGACTCCCCTGTTTAGTATATGCTAATCATCAGGCAGGAATGCTTGGGCTGCAGAAATGCATAATTTCCCCCTCTCCAGTTCCACTAGTATTTATATGCTGTGTCCGCAGCACTGGTTTCTGCTTCTCTCATTTTTGTCCTCCCTTGCTCACCTGATTTACCCACCTTCAGATGCTCTGATGTGCACATCTCTCAGATGTGTTTTGTTTGTTAGACTGGGTGTTTTCTGTTCAATTGCATCTGTTCAAGTGCATCTGTTTCAATTTTTGTTCATTTCAAGGGTAAGCAATCAAGGGACCCTTCATGCAACCTTTGCCTGACAAAACTTCTTTGTAGTTTTCAAAAATATTTCATCACCCCAGGAAGAAACTTTGCACTAATGCAAGCAGTAATCCCCACTTCTGTATCTCCCTCAGGCCCTGGCAATCACCAGTCTGCATTCTGTATTTATGTATGTTCCTATTAATATAAGTGGAACCATACTGTTGTGCGATTCTTGAATGGAGAAGATGAGAGACTGAGGCTATAAGCAGGAAGCAGTGTTTATGATGCTGGCACTGGCTAAGCAGATTTCTTATCAAAGGCTGAGCCCCAATATATAACAAACAAACAAACAAAAAACGGACAGTTTCTTTACAGTCTTGTCATTCCTACACAGCTACAGTTATTAAGGAAGGACATTGAATGATTGGCAAGCTATGGGAAAACTGACATCAGCCAGAGAGTCCTTGGAAGGGTGGGGGGCAGCATCAGGAATGAACTTGTTCGAGCAGAAAACGGCCAGGCAGGGTCAGGCTGCCACATTCCCTCCTTTATCTTGGAACCAGGACTGGGTCAGAGAGCATCATGTAATTTTTTGGTACAGAGGCTAGTACCTCCATAGCATGATGACTTTTGCTGCATTTTTTCTTTCTACTTTAGCCTCTATGAGGGAGGTGGGTTGACTGGAATAACAAGAGACAATAGGCACAGGAAGGGGGAGGCAGTTCCTGAGGAGTAGGGATACTATCCTAACTAAGGTTTTAAAGCCACCAAAAAATGGAGAATCGCTTCCAAAGAGGCTACTAGGGTCCCATCCTGACAAGACATTTGTCCTTAGGCTTCTGCTGCACGTAGATTGGTAAGTTTCCGGTGTAACAAAGGGGCCGACGTCCTACCCTTGGTCTGCCAGTTGTGTGGGTTTTTTGTTGTTGTTGTTTGTGTGTTGTTGTTATTGTTGTTGTTGTTGTTGTTGTTTTTCCTGGGGGTTGCCTTGAGGGAGTCTGGAAAACACTCCCACTCTGCAGCCGTGCGTTTAAGTCTGCTATGATGTATCCAGGGTGTTATTTCAACAAACTTAACTGCAGTGAGGGTAGAAAAAAATGACAGTAAATGGGCCTTTTACACAGAGATTTTAGGGGCTGAATGTTCCACTTTTTTACCTGACAGAGTTTCCTGGCTTAAAGGAATGAACTTCAGTGGTTAAACTGACAGGGAGCCTTTCCCTAACCACTGGTTGAGAGTCTGAAAGGTGGTCCCTAGGGCCTGAAGCTGTAGTCTCAGAGTCATTTCATCTATTTCCTTGAGGTCTCCTCATATTCCTTTGATGAGTGATGGTGGCCACCCATATAGGATCTCATAGGAGGAGAACCCAGTCTTCTTGGTTGGGGCTGACCTGATTCTTAATAGTGCCATGGGAGGACTTTTGTCCCAATGTAGATGTGTCTCCTGACATAGTTTTTCCCAACTGAGTCTTAAGGGTCTTGTTCATGTGTTCCACCTGTCCTGAACTCTGTGGTCAATAGGCGGTATGCAATTTCTATTTAATATTTAAATTATTAGCTAGTAGCTGCACTATTTCTGCTACAAAGGCTATCATGTATATCTGAGCCAATGGTTATTGGTAGGCCGAATTGTGGAACAATTTTTTCGGAGTAGTCAGGCTACTTCTAGGGCCTTCTCAGTCCATTTGAGTAAGCTTCTACCCAACCAGAATAGGTGCACACAAAGACCATGAGATACTCGAGGCCCCATGATTAAGGCATTGCAGTGAAATCTTCGAGTTCCTCAAAGGGGGTACCACCAACACTTTGGACCCCTGGTGGGACACATGGCCCTTGCCTGGGGTGTTGTGGGCACAGATTTTGTACCATTTCACAACCACTTGGGAGATGCTAGAGATCCAGGGGACATAGAAGTACTGGCCCAAAGTGGTTTCTAAAGAAGTGAGACCAAGGTGAGTCCTTTTGGTGAAACTGCTTGACAAAATCTGGGGCTAGGGTCCCAGGAAATGCAATTCTCACATATTTGAACTTCCACCTTCCATTCAGGAGAAGGCTCCCTTCTTCAGTCTTAAACAGGCTTCTTTTTGAAGTGAGTACTTAGGGTCCCATTTGGCTAAGGGACTAGGAAACAGGGAAGCAGTTAGAGCTGTAGGGCTGGCCTTTCCCTTGGCTGCTGTCAGCTTGGCAAATGGTCTGCCCTGTGGTGCCCCGGGCTTTATAGTGTCTCCTTTTTGATGTCATTTGCAGTGCATGACTTACTTTCTTGGGGGCCCACACAGCATAAAGAGTTCTAGAATTTCTTTTCCATACTTATATCTTTCCCCCCAGAATTGATTAGACCCTTCTCTTTGTACAGGGCTCCATGTACATGGAGTGTGGTGAAGGCATACTTAGAATCAGTGTATATGTTAGCATACATTCCTGCTGCCAGCTGAAGGGCATGGGTCAAGGCAATGAGCTCTGCCTTCCGGACTAGGGTTCCTCTAAGCAGAGGTTTTGCCTCAGTGGTGGAATTCAGGGTCACCATATCATATCCTGCAAGCATTCTCTTCCCCTCACAAAGCTGCTACCATCAGTGTAATAGTCCATATCAGGATCCTTGAAGGGTTTGTCTGTCAAGTCAAGTCAGCTAGAAAACACTTCATCCATGACTTCAGTGCAATTGTGGTCTGGTTGGCCAGGCCCAATGGGTAGCAAGGTGGCTGGGTTCAAGGTTCGTACTACCTCTTGGTGGATGTGTGGATTCTCATACAGCATTCCTTGGTATATGACCATCTGAGCATTAGGTAGCCAATATTGTCCCTTGTACTCCAGTAATGTTTTACTGAATGTGGTACTCAGACTATAAGTTCTTGCCCCATAGTCAGTTTTTTTGGCCTCTGACACAAAGAGGGCTATGGCTGCAAGTGCTCAAAAGCAGGGTGGCTAGCCCTGGGTGACAAAATCAAGGTGTTTGGAGAGATAAGCCATGGGATGGTGCCAAGATCTAGCAGTTGGGTTAGGACACCCACTGTGACACCATGCATTCATGTACGTACAGACAGAAAGATTTGGTTAAGTCTGAGAGTCCTAGTCCAGGGACGTTAGTGAGTGCCCTTTTGATTTCTTCAAAAGTCTTCTGTTATGTAGATTCCCAGAGCAGGGGCTCTCATATTCCCCACTTTGTGGCTTCATAGAGGGGTTTGGCCAAGATGGAGAAATTAGGTATCCAGATTCTGCAGAAGCCAGCTGCTCGAGGAATTTGTGAACTTATCACTGGGTGGTAGGGACAGGAATTGAGTAGACCGTTTGTTTTCTTTCTGGGCTGAGTTGGTTTTGTCCTGTGACAGGTAGAAGCCTAGGCATTTCTTGGCAAATTTGAGCCTTCCTTTTAGAGACCTTGTAACCTGCTTCCAAGAGGAAATTGAGGAGTAGATGCTTTCCTTCCATGCATTCCTCATAGGTATTTCTTGTTAAGAGGAGGTCATCTACATACTGCAGTAACATACAGCTGTGTTGGTTTTGCCAAGAAGGCCTTTAAATCTGAGGCCAGAGCTGTCCCAAACATGGTTGAGGAGTTCTTGAACTCCTGAGGCAGCCGTGTCCATGTTAACTGGTCCTTGTCTTCGCTTTCAGTGATTTCCCATTGGAAGGCAAAAATCGGCTGACTTCTGGATCTGCTGGCAACACAGGCTTTTTTTCCTTCAACTGACCTTGGGAGGGTGCCAAGTCTCAGGCTAGGAGGACCGAAAAGTTTTCCTTGAGGCAGACTCTCAACCAAGGGGGTCAAGTGCAAACTGTTGCTCCCAAGAATCAATATAAGGGAATTGGTCTGGGTGGCCAGGTTGACCAGTAATGACTTGAGAGTCCTTTGCAATGGCTTCCCTATTAAGAGCTCCTTCTGTTGGCCATCTAACGCCCAAAAAGGGCTAGTCCATCTCACAAAAAGTTCGGCATTTGTGTGGGGCTAGTTTAACTCCATAATATACTTAATTATCCTTTTTGAAAATCTTAAGCATACAACTTAAAGGTATCTGTTTTACTCTGTTGTCTACCAATCCTTCCACCCATGGTCTATGTTGCATATGCACTCAGAGATTTGCTTCACCTGTCTCCGGCTGCTCCCCTTATAGGAATCTTTCAGGTGCCTCTTAGCAATTTGTGGGTCGGTATAAAACCCCCAACTTGGATCACTGGAGTAGACTCCTCATGGAGATCCAGTGACACCACCCTAAGCTATATGAGGTTCGTCATGGACCTGCAGATAGGGGTTCAACTCCTACTTCTTTGTCAGGCCATGTCTTAGTTACACACAAACATATACCAAACATACTCCACCCTCCACGCTATATACCTGAGAGGCCATGGTTTCTTCTAACAAATGTAGAGTAACCAGGTGACCTTGGGAGTTGATCAGATTTCCCTTCTATCCTCTAATGGACAGGCTGTTCCTGGGACCTGGATCCTTACCACTCAGTCGGGTGGTGCTCCTCGGCTGGTTCCTGTGCCTCCCCAAGTTCTGTTGTGCTCTCAGAACTGCTGCCCTGGTCCACTGGAAGAGTCTTCCTCCCCTACAGACAATAGGTCTGCTGGTGTGCCAAGTAAAGTCTGCTTCTCTCAGCTTTCCAGGGGCCAGACCCCAAAAACCAGGGAAGTGAAAAACCTCTATCTCCAGATCCCAGACAAGCCCCCAGAAATGTGGGATTCTTGAACGCAGAGATGGTATACCAAGGCTATAAGCAGGAAGCAGCATTTATTGATGCTGGCACCAGCTCAGTGGATTCTTATCCAAAGGCTGAACCCCAATTGTAACATAACGGGCAGTTTTATACAGTCTTGTCATTCCTACACAGCTACAGATATGAGGAAGAAAATTGATTGATTGGCAAGCTATGGGAAAACTGACATTAGCCAGAGAATCCTTAGAAGGTGGGGTGGTGGTGGGGTGGGGGTGACATCAGTATCTAACTTGTTCAAGCAGGAAATGGCCAGGCAGGGAAAGGCTGCCACAATACAAAATGTAATGTTTGTGTCTGTCTTCTTTCACTTAGCATGTTTTTAAGGTTTATCTACATTATGGTATGTGTCAGTACTTTATTCCCTTTTTTGCTGAATGATATTTTGTTGTATTTAAATAATACAATTTGTTTAGCCATTCACTCTCTGATAACATTTGGATTGTTTCCATTTTTCTGGATAGTGTTAATAGTGCTGCTATGAACATATATTTGCATGCATTTTTTGAGTACCTGTTTTTACTTTTTGGGGCATATATCTAACAGTTGAATTATTTGGTTATATGGCAATTCTATGATTTACTATTTAAAGAACAGCTAAATTATTTTCCACAAAGGCTGGGTCAATTTACATTTCCATCAGCAATGTACAAGGGTTTCAATTTCCCTACAACCCACACTTGTTATTTTCCATCTTTATGACTATAAATATTCCAATTGGTGACAGGTAGTGTTGCATTATGGTTTAGATATTAACTCTCATAAAGCCTAATAATTTCAGTCTATTTTCATATGCTGTTGGCCACTTGAATATTCTCTTTGAGAAATGTCTATTAAAATTCATAACTATTTGCTAATTTCTTTTTTGTTTATTTGTTTATTGTTGAGCTGTAATAGTTTTTGCATATTCTGGTACTAGCCATGATAAATTATATAACTAATTTTTTTTTCTCCTTTCTCTAGGTTTCTTTCAGTTTTTCTAGGTAGTGTATTTCAAAGCATACAAGTTTTTAATCTTGATGCAGTCCAATTTATCTGTGTTTCTTTAGTCACTTGAGCTTTGGTGTCATATTTAAGAAACCATTTTCTAGTCCAAGGTCACGGAGATTTACATTTTGTTTTGTATGAGGTTTTTTTAAATTTCTTTTAGCAATTACATTTAGATCTTTGACCAATTTTTGTGTAAATTTCTTATATGGTGTGAAGTAGGGGTCCATATTCATTCTTTTGTATATAGCTATACATTATTCCTAGCATCATTTTTTGAAAATTACTTTTACTTCCCCCATTGCATGGTCTTCATACCCTTGTTAAAAATCAGTTGATCACATATGGTATCAACTCATTTGTACTCTCTAAATTTTGTTCCATTGATCCAAATATCTCTTCTTAGGCCAGTACCACATTTTAAGAATTATTTTATCTTTTTAATGGGGCTTTGAAATGGAAGTCCACCAATTAGTGTCTTCTTTTAAGATTTTATTAGCTTATTTTGGGACTCCTTAAAATCCTACAAGTATTATAGATTCAAATTGTCCATTTTCGTGTGAAACATAGTTGGAATTTCGATAGGGATTGTGTTGGATATATAGATCAATTGCACAGTATTGCCATTTTACAATTTCAAGTCTTCCAATACAGGTTTGTGTAATGTATTTTCATTTATCAGTTTTTAAATTTTTCCAACAATATTTTATAGTTTTCAGGGCACAAGTTTTTATATTTAGATCTTTATTAAGGTATCATTGACAATAAATTATTATATATTAAAAGCATACAACTTGATGTCTTGATGTACATACACATTGTGAATAATCACCATAATCAAGCTAATAAACATATCCATCAACTCACATAATCATTTCAACTCACAAATCATTTTCATGATGAGAGCACTTAATATGTTTTTGTTGTCTCAGCAAATTTCACATATAGCTTTCAGACATATAACAACATTATTGTCAAGTATATTTTTTATTGTTGTACATTATAATCTCAAGAACTTTTCATATTCCAATAAATGATGCTTTGTACCCTTGGTGTCCCCATTTCCCTCTACCCCTCCAGCCCTTGGTAACCACCATTTCACTTCTGCTTGTATGAGTTTGACTCTTAGATTTCACATGTAAGTGAAATTTTTGCAGTATTCGTCTTTCTGTGTCTGGCTTATTTCGCCTAGCATACTGTTCAAAGTAGAGTCTTGCACTGGTTCTGATTAAAATTTATTACTAAATATTTTATTCTTTTCGATACTTTTATATGTGGAAGTGTCTTATTAATTTCATGTTTTAATTGTGCAAGTATATTAGAAAACCACTAATTTTTGTATACTAACATTATATGCGCAACAGTGCTAACTTGATTGCTGACTCTATTTTACGGATTCTATAAGGTTTATATACATATGCACATATGTAATAAATAATATATATCATGTATTAATATATGACATATGATATTATGAAATATCTATTATATATGTGGGTATATATATTACCATGTTATTTGTAAATAAAGATATTTTAATGGTTCCTTTCAATTATGATGACTTTTTAAATTTTTCATGGGAGTGAAGTCCAAAACAACGGTGGATTTGAGAAATGTCCCTGGATCTCTCCCTTTGAAACAACAATAAGCTGAACATCAAAGACTCAACAAAAAACACCCAACTTACATACCAGCATGTCTGAATGTGGGATCTCTGCATATGGGCTATCACAGGTCAGGACCCTGGGAATGGGGTGGTAGACTGGAAAAAAACAAAGAAGCTGACTCTTACAGCCCAAAGCTCCTTGAAGGAGGAGGGGAAGAGGAGAAGGTACAGCGAGTTCCCTGAATAACCCTGCTGAGAGAGCTGGAAGCTCGACACAGAGCCAGTGCCCAGGGATCAGGGCAGAAAGCAGAGAAGTGGGGACAGCAGAGAAAGTGAGGATGGTAGAGAATAAACAGTAGATTATTACCAGCCACAGCTGCAAAACACGAGGTGCAGCCACAGCTGCCATCAACACAACCCAGAACTGTGCCTCTCCCCCCACATCCTCAAAGACTGAACACTATGGAGCCCCAAGGTAATCTGAGTAAATGCTACTGAAACTGTCACTAATACTGACAGGTATGGAGAACTGAGGGTAGCGAGCATGATTGAATATTGATAAGGGGAGAAAAAAAGGGAATTAAGACTTTATATAAAGCAGGTATCCAAAGGGCTTAGATGCCACCTACTGGAAACCCGAAAGAAAAAACACTTCCTTGCAACAGCTAAAGAAAGTCCTTTATATAATAAATCTTCTTTCTGGGAAACAAAAAACAAAAACAAAACAAAACAAAACAAAACAAAACAAAAACAACGAATACAATTCCATAATGCCAGGCAGAGAAATAGTCCATTAAACACCATGAACAACCAAGGTGACAAGGATCTCAGAAAGAAAAGAAAATCTCCAGAAAATAAGCTTACAGGTGTAGAAATATACAACTTATATGACAGAGAATTTAGAAAGGAATTCTGAAAAAGCTAAATGAGATCCAGAACAATTTATTTCACAACTGCAGGAAGTGAAAAAAAAAAAAAAGCAACTAGATGAGGGAATGAGTTCTTTAGCAAGGAAATGAAGCCTTCAAAGAAACAAATAGAACTTCTGGAGTTGAAAAACACACTGAAACAGATTTAAAAATGAAATAGTAAGCTGGGAAAATAGAGTCAACAAAATAGAGGAAAGATCGGTGATATCGAAGACCGAAATCTAGAAATAAATCAGAAGGAAAAAGGGAGAAACTGAAGAATGAAAAATAATTAAAGAGATATACAAGAACTATTGCTGATAATATCAGGGAAAAGAAACATAAGAATTGTGGACATTTTTGAAGGGGAGGAAAAGGAGCAGGGGTTAGAAAGCATTTTCAGATAAATAATTGACAAAAATTTTCTAAATGTAAGGAATTGAGCTGGAGCTTGGAATTGAAGAAGTCAACAGAACTCCAAATTATCGCAACCCAAACACTTCAAAAGGCACATTATATTCAAATTATCAACACTCGATGACCAAAGAAATAATTCTCAGGGCAACTAGGGAAAGAAGATGATAATGTATAAAGGAAAACCCGTATTATTATCATTGGAATTCTCAGCCAAACATTACAAGCCAAAGAGGAGTGAAAGCAAATATTTCATACTAACTAAATGGAAAGGAGCTAACAACCAAGAATAATATATCCTTCAGAAGTCACCTTTATTTTATTTTATTATTTTATTTTATTTTTATTTTTATTTTAATTTTATTTTATTTTAATATTAATTTGTTTTATTTTATTCCATTTTATTTTTTTATGGCAATATTGGTTAATGAAATCCAATAAGATTCAGCTGTACACTTTACACTGTGTGTTCACCTCTCATGGTTAGATTTCTTTTTTTCATCACATATTTGACACCCTTTACCCCGTCTATCTCTCCCCTGCGCCTTACTCTCTGGTAACCACTAGTCTATTGTCCATATCATGAGTCTCTTGTTTGTTTCTCCTGTTCATTTGTTACGTTTAGGTTTATATCTCATGTAAAAATGATATCATGTTAATTTTCCCATATTTCTGGCTTATTTCACTTAGCATGATTATTGAGGTCCATCCATGTTCTTGCAAATGGCAATATTTCATCTCTTCTTATGGCTGAGTAATATTCCATTGTATGTATGCAATACAGCTTTCCTATCCAATCATCTATCATTGGACACTTCGTTTCTTCTATATCCTAGAACCATGAATACTACTGCTATGAACACTGGTGTGCAAATATCTTTTCAATAAGAGATTCCAAGATATTAGGGTAAATACTCAACAGAGGGGTTACTGTATCATATTGTAGATCAATTCTTAGTTTTTTGAGGAACCTCCATATTCTTTTCCATACTAGATGAACCAGTTTGCATTCCCACCAGCAGTGTGGGGGTTCCTTCTTCTCCTCATTCTCTCCAACATTTGTTATTACTTGTCCTGTTGATTATAGCTATTCTGACAGGCATGAAATGGTATGTCATTGTTGTTTTGATTTGCATGTCCCTAATAGGTAGCAATGTTGGGCATCTCTTCAGTTATTTGTTGGCTGTATGTCCTTTAGGAGAAGTCTCAGTTAGGTCTCCACCGCCATTTTTTGATTGGATAATTTTGTTGTTGTTTGTGGTGGTGGTGGTGGTTGGTGTTGTTATTGAGTTGTACGTGTTTCATTGTATATTTTGGATATTAGCCTTTATTGGGGGCTTTGCTCGCAAATATATTTTCCCCATTTGGATAGTTGTCTCTTTACCTCATTGATTTTTTTTTTTTTATTGTGGAGAAGCTTTTAAGATTGATGTATTCCATTCAATTTATTTTTACTTTACTTCCCTTTGTCTTTTAGGTCAAATTCCATAAAAACCTCTTTAAGTCCAAGGTCCTTGAGTTTAGTTTCCTGTGTTTTCTTCTATGCATTTTTTGTTTCAGACCTTGTATTCAGGTCCTTAATCTATTTTGAGTTAATTTTTGTGTTTGGTGATATACAACAGTCTAGTTTCATTCTTTTATAAGTGGCTTTCCGGTTTTTCGCAGCACCTTTATAGAAGAGGCTTTCCTTTCTCCATTGTATGTTTTTTGGCTTTTTTCTCAAAAAATCGCTTGCCCATATAAATATGGGTTTACTGCCAGAGCTCTTGATTCTATTCCACCGGTCCGTGTGTCTGATTTTTCTGCTAATACCATGCGTTTTGATTATTGTCGTTTTCTAGTGTAATTTGAACGTGGGCAGAGTGATGCCTCTAGCCTGTTTTGTTTTTGTTTTGTTTTTTGTTTTTTGTTTTTGTTCTTTTTTTTTCCTCAGAATGGCTTTTGGCAATTTTGGTTCTTTTGTGTTTCCGTATACAAATCTCATGATTTTTGTTCTATTTTTTTCAAAAAATGCCGATGAGATTTTGATGAGGATTGCATTAAATCTGTAATAATGCTTTAGGTAATATGATCATTTTAACAATGTTGATTCTTCCAAACGTAGAACAAGGAATATTTTTTCTATTTCTTTGTATGCTTTTTTGATTTTTTAAAGAGAGTCTTATAGTTTTATCCTAGGTATTTTATTCTTTTTGTTGCAATTGTAAAATGAACTATTTTTTTCACTTCATTTCCTGACACCTCATTAGTAGAGTATAGGAATGCTATGGATTTTTGAACATTGATTTTGCATCTAGAAATTATTATATTTACTTATTGTTTCTAGAAGTGCTCTTGTGGAGTCTTTAGGGTTTATATATAGAGAATCATGTCATTCGCAAATAGTGACAGTTTGACTTGTTCACTTCTTATTGAATGCCTTTTATATCTTTCTCTGCCTGACTGCATTTGCTTAGGACTCCAATGTTATATTGAATAACAGTGGCAATAGTGGACAGCCTTGCCTTGTTCCTGATTTTAGAGGGAGGTTTTTACTTTTTCACCATTAAGTATAATGTTGGCTGAGTGTTTTTCCAATGTGCCCTTTATTAGGTTAAGGTACTTACTCTATATCGATTTTGTTAAGTATTTTTGATCGTAAATGGATGTTGTATATTGTTGAAGGCTCTTTTCTGCATCTATTGATATAATCTCATGATTCTTATATTTTAATTTGTTTATGTGGTGTGTCACCTTAATCGATTTACTTATGTTGAACCATCCCTGTGCCCCTGGGATGAAGCCCATTTGATCGTGGTGTATATCTTTTTAATATGTTCCTGTATTCGGTTTACTAGTATCATATTATTTATTTTTGCTTTGTGTTGGTGAGAGATATTGATCTGTAGTTTTCTTTTTTTAAGTTATCTTTACCAGGTTTTGGTATCAGGGTATATCTGCCTCATAAAACGAGCAGGGAAGTATTTGCCTACTCTTTGATTTCTTGGAAGAGTTTAAGGAGAATAGGTATTAAATCTTTGTTGAATGTTTGGTAGAATTCACTGATGAAGCGCCATCGTTCCTATACATTTACTTGGTAGGTTTTTGATTTTTGTTTCAATCTATACTACTGACTGGTCTGTTAGTTTTTTCAAGTTCTTCTTGATTGAGTCCTAGACAGGTTATATTTTTCTAAGTACTGGTCCATTTCTTCTTGGTTATTAAATTTGGTGTTATATACTTTTACATAGTATTCTTTTATGACTCTTTGTTTTTCCGTAGTGTCTATTGTAATTACCCCTCTTTAATCCCTGATTTTGTTTTTTGCTTCCTTTTTCTTTTATCCTTAGTCAGTCTAGCCAGGGTTTGTCAATTTTATTAACCTTCTCCAAGAACCAGCTCTTTGTTGCATTTATTTATTTTTTATTTATTTTTTTGTTTTCAATTTCATTTGTTTTCTGCTCTAATTCTTATTCTTTCTTTCCTTCTGCTAATATTAGCTTTATTTGCTGTTTATTTTTTCTAGTTTTGTAGATGTAGCATTAGGTTTTTTATTTGGGCTCGTTCTTTTTGCTTGTAGACCTGTAGTAATATAATTTTTCTCTTATACTTTTTTGCCATGTCCCCAAAATTGATTATGTATCCTATTCATTATCATTCATTTCTATGTATGTTTTGTTCTCTTTATTTCTTCTCTTGACCCAGTTATTCGTCAGTAGTATGTTGTTTAATCTCCATGTATTTATGTTTCTTCCTACTTTATTTTTGCAGTTGATCTCTAATTTCAAAGCATTATGATGAGAAAAACATTTGATATGATTTCAACCTTTTAAAAATATATTTGTTGAGGCTATCTCTGTGTCCGAGCATGTGGATCAGTCCTTGAAAATGTTCATGTGCACTAGAGAACAATATATAAACAGGTGTTTTGAGATGAAGGGTCTGTAAATGTCAATTATATCCAGACGGTCTAATGAGTCTTTTAAGGATGTTTTATTACTTTACTGATATTCTGTTTGAATGAATCTGTCCATTACTACAGTTACATATTTCAGTCTCATACAACAACAGTAATTTGGTCTGTTTCTCCATTAGTTTCATTACTAATGGCTTTATATATTTTGGGCTTCTGATTAGAAGCATTTGTATTCTTGGTGTATGATCCCATTTTTATTGTGAAGTGTCCCTCTTATCTTTCTTTACCTATTTTATACTGAATCTATTTCATCCAACATTAGTACCACCACTTTCCCGTTTTTCTCTAAATGCTATTTCCTTGAATATAATTTTCTACCCATTCACTTGAGTCTATAGTTGCCTTTGGAGCTGTGATGTGTCTCCTGAAGGCAGAATATGGTGGGTTTGTTATTGTAATCCAATCTGCAGCTCCATGCCTTTTTGTTGGTGAGTTCAGTCTATTTACATTTAGAGGGATTATGGAAATCTGAGGTCTTCTTATAGCATTATTTGCTTTGCTTTCTGGCATTTTGGTGTTTCCATGCTTCCATGTCCTTGTGTGTCTGTTTATTTATTTTGGTTGGCTTTTATGGGTTTTCTCTCTGGTCCTTCTTGTTTTATGTTATATACTTCTGTTCTGAATCTTTGATATGTGGTTACCATTATGAATATATATTGTTATATATATATACAGTCATCCATTTTCTTCTCTGCGTGACTTATCCCATTACCTTTGCAAATCTGGATCTTTGAATCCTTCTCTTCTCACTGCATGGTTTGTCTCAATCTGTCCCTATGTATCTGAACATTCATTACTATCTTGCTATATAGCAAATCTGTTCTTATTAAGTTTATAATGCCCTGTTCTTTCGTAAGTATTGTACCCCTATGCATCTATCAGCCTGTTTTCACCTTAATTCTAATTATTTTTGTTGTTGTTGTTTGTTTTAGGTGAGCTGACCCCTTTCAGTATTTTCTGTAATGCAGTCCTTGTAGTGGAGAATTCACATCAATTTTTGTATGTCTGGAAAGGTTTTTTATATCTTTTCCCATATCTAAAACTGTGCTTAGCTGGATACATTATTTTAATCTGGTAGTTCCTTTCACTTAATAGTTTGAATATTTGATTCCACTGCTTTCTGGCTTGTAAGGTTTGTTCTGAGAACTCTGACTATAATCTAATGGGTTTTCCTTTTTAGGTTACCATCTTCATTCCCTGGCTGCCCAGAGAATTCTGTCTTTGTCATTGAATTTTTGATAATTTTCAATACAATGTGTTTTTATGAAGGCCTTTTTAAGTTGAGATATAGGGTGTTCTATTGGCTTTTTGAATTCCGAGCTCCAGGTCATTTCTTTAGATTTGGGGAAATCTCGTCAAATTTGTTTTTTTTCCTTCTTAGTCCCTGCCCTTTTCCTCCCCTTCGGAATGCCCTTATTGTTATATTTCCTCTCCTGATAGTATCAGCTAGTTCTTTTCTTTCTCTTCACCATTATTCCATTCTTTGGTTCTCTCTTCTTCCTTCTAATTTATTTCTAGATATCTGTCTTGATATCAGTTTCTTTCCTCCATTTGGTCAATTCTATTCTCAAACTTGGTATTTCATTTTTCACTCTTGCCATGTGTTCTTCATTTCTCCAGAAGTTCTATTTGGTTCTTTATGAGGGTTTTTATCTCCTTGCTCTACTCATCTAGGTGTTTTTTTCAATTCTTGAAATTGTTGATATGACTCGTTTTGATCTTACTGAATTTTTCAGAAGTACCATCCTGAATTCTCTGTCATTAAAGTTGCATATTTATGTCTGTAAGTTTGTTTTCTGAGATTTTTCTCTTTCTCAGATGCCTTGCTACTTGGTTGTTCATTGGAGGTTTAATGGAGTATTTCTCTGCCTGGGCATTAATGGAAATGTATTCTGCATTTTTTCAAGGAAGAAAGATTTATTATATAATGGTCTCTCTAGCTCTTTGAAAAGAAGGGATTTTTCTTTTTGGTTCCGTAATGGCGTCTAAGCCTCTTGGATTCTTGCTTTATATAAAGTCTTAACAATGCCTTTTTTCCTTATAGATGTTTAATCATGCTCACTACCCCCTGTTTCAGTCGCTGTTCAGTGTAGTGCAGTTTCAATAACATTTTCTTATATTCTGCTGGAGCTCCACGATTTAATATTGGAGTGTATGGGAGGAAGGACTCTCTCAGTTGAAGGACCCTCCCAGTTTTCCTACCACAGCTGTTAAAAATAACTGTTGTTTTTCTTGCTGTCCCCACTTCTCTGCTTGTCCCCACTTCACTCCTTTTGCCCTGATGAGTAGGCACGGCCGCTGGCCACGTGGAGCTCACAACTCTCCCAGGAGGCTGCTCAGGAACTCCCACACTTTCTTCCTTCCTCTCTCCTCTACAGGTAGCTCTGGCGTGAGAGGCGCTTCTTTGTTTCTCTTAGTCCACCACCAACATCGGGAGTCTGAACTGTGGTAGAACTAATTATAGATAGATAGATAGATAGATAGATAGATAGATGATAGATAGATCCTTTATATGGTTTAATGATAACGCATGCCAAGATTCAAAACTGAAATATATAACATAAAATAAGAAAGAACAGTGGGGAAAATCCACAAAACCCAACTGAAAAATAAAACAAAACAACACATACAAAACAAAACCAACACACAAGGATAAGGAAGCAATGGAAACTTTAGCTACCAGAAAGCCAAAAAAAAAATGGTATAGAAAAACCTAATATTTCAATAATCACACTACATGTAAATGGACTGATCTCACCAATGAAAAGACATAGAGTTTCAAAGTGGGTCAAAAAAAGAAAACCCAAACATATGCAGGCCTTTAAGGACACATCTCAGTTCCAAAGAACAAATATAGAGTCAAGTTAAAGGGTGGGAAATATATTTCACGCAAATAACATTCAAAGAAAGCGGGAGTAGTGGTTCTAATATCAGACAAAATAGACTTCAAAATAAAAAAAAGCAAGATACTGAGGAACACTTCATAATGATAAAGGGAATCATGCACAAGAACATTAACACATATTAATATCTATGTTCCCAAACAGGGAGCCTCAAAATATATAAAGCAATTACTAACAAAGAACTAAATTGAACAAACAGGACCAAAACACTATCATAATAGGGGGTCTACATACCCTCACTGTCAGATATGTCAGATGATCCAAGCAGAAAAATTAATAAAGAAATAACATCTTTAAATGAACATTACAGCAAGTGGACATGACTTGACATTTACAGCATCTTTCATCCTAAAAGACCTACTTATATGTTCTTCTCTAATGCACATGGAACATTCTCAAGTATTGACCAAATACTGGACACAGAGATTAGTCTCAATAAATATAAGAGGATTGAAATTATATCAGTTCATATCTCTGATTAGAATGCTTTGAACTAGAGATGAACCATAAGAAGAAAGAAGGAAGGATAAATACATGGAGATTAAACAAAATGCTACTGAGAAAGCTCTTCAGAGAAGAAATTTTAAAAGATCAAGGGATACATAGAAATGAATGATAATGATTGTATAGCATTTAACTTTTGGGACATGAAAAAGTTGTAATAAGAGGAAAGTTCATATAATTACAGGCCTATCTGAAAAAATAGAACAAGCACAACAACCTAATGTTCATCTTATAAAACTAGAAAAGGAAGAACAAATGAAACCTAAAATCAGCAGAAGAAGAAATAATCAAAATTGAGCAGAAATAAATTATATTGACCCCCCCCAATAAAAAATGAAAAACAAATGCAACAAAGAGCTTATTCTTCAAGAAGGTTAATAAAATTGACAAAACTAAGAACTGATCTACCATAAGATCCAGCAATCCTGCTACTGGGTATTTACCCCAAGTATTTGTAATTTATATTCAAAAAAGATATTTGCACATCGATGTTCATAGCATCATTATTCACAGTGGCCTGGACATGGCAAGCAATCAAAATGTCCTACGATAAATGACTGGATAAAGAAGGTGTGGTACATATATACAATGGAATATTACTCAGCCATTAGAAGAGATGAAATACTGTCATTTGTGACAACCTGGATGGATCTCAAGATAATCATGCTAAGTGAAATAGCTAGACAGAAAAAGTTGAAAATCACATGATGTTGCTTATATGTGGGTTATAAACCTAAAAGCAACAATCAGGAGAAATAGAGACTCATGGATATGGACAATAAAGTAATGGTTACTAGAGGCAAGTGGGGATGGCGGGAGGCTAGTAGATTGGGTAAAAGGGTTCAAATATGTTGGTGACAAAAAATAAATATAATTATGGGCTGTGAACAGAGAATTATATATATATTATATATATATATATATATATATATATATATGTATATGTGTGTGTTATACATATGTGTGTGTGTATATATATATATATGTATGTATGTATGTATGTATGTATGTATGTATATATCATGTCTTCTGTTAAATGTGTACCTGAATCTTACTGGATTTTTGTTAACCAATGTCACATGAAATAAATAAATGAACATATGAATAAGTAATTTTTTTCTTGTCTAGTTACCTGGGTATAACCTCCCTTAGGATGTTGAATGGAAGTAGAAAAAGGGATATTTCTTGTTTTTGTACTTTGGGGGAAAGCTTTCAGATTTTCACCATTAAGTATAATGTTAGTTGTGGGATTTTGTGGACCACACTTTATATGGTTGGGGAAATTCTCTCTTCCTAGTTTGTTGATTATTTTTTATTATGAAAATATGGAAACTTTTGTTTCATCTCTTTTCTTTCATCAAGACATTTTACTGTGGTTTATATACTATCTGATGATAAGCTAGTATTAATTTTTATCTTGCTTATCTATGTTTTTTTTTTCCCTCTGGCTACTTTCAAGATATTCTCTTTATCCTTGGATATCAGTGTTTTTAATATGAAATGTATTGGTTTGCTATATAGCAAACAAAAACTAAAGCTGCATGGGGAATTAAGACAGCCAATTGCTGTCTTGAGTTGGGAATGTTATTCTTGATTATGCAGGTGGGTCTAATATAATCACAAGGGTCCTCAAATGTAGAAAAAGCACAAGATGAGAGTAAAGGGGAGATATTATATGGATGAATGAGACCATGAGGTAAAGAATGTGGAAGCACTAGAAGTTGGAAAGGGCAAAGAAAATTGATTCTTCCCTAGAGCCTTTGGTAAGGATCAACCATTTTAACACCATTTTTAGTCTACTGAGACTCACAGAAGTATAAAAGTATACATTTATGTTCTTTTTAGCCACTAAATTTGTGGTAATTTGTTAGAGCCATAATGGAAAATTAATACAACCTTTGAAGGCATTCCTTATCTTGGTCTCCATGGTTTTATTTCTAATACTCTATATGACTATTTCTTATTGTTTCCACCTCTTTTCTGAAATTTCATTTGTTCATTCATGTTGTCCACTTTATCCATATATCCTTTATATATTTATTATACTTAACTGTCCTGTGTCAAAGTCTGAATATCTGAGTCATTGCTGAGTCTTTTTTTTTTATTTAAATTTTATTTTTCAAGTAATGTTGACATTCAATATTATTTTATATTAGTTTCAGGTGTACAGCATAATGGACTTTTCTATAATTTACAAAGTGATCCCCTGACTAGTATAGTATCCACCTTGCTCTATACATAGTTACTATATTATTGACTTATTCTCTATGCCTTACAACTCAGTACTTTTTGTGTAACTACCAATTTGTACCTCTTCATCCCTTTACCTTTTTCACCCCACCTCCAATCACCTTTCCTTCTGACAACCAGCAGCTTGTTCCCTGTATCTATGAGTCGGTTTCTGATTTGTTTTGTTTCTTTGATTCCTTAGATTGCACATGTAAGTGAAATCATATGGTATTTGTCTTTGTCTGATTTATTTCACTTAGCATAATACCCTCTAGGTTGATCCATGTCACATAAATTGTAAGATTTTATTCATTTTAATGGCCTAGTAGTCCACTATATATGTATCATAACTTCTTTATCCAATAATCTATTGATGGGCACATTGGTTGCATCTGTGTTGGCTAATGTAAATAGTGCTGCAGTGAACATAGGTGGGCATATATCTATTTGAATTAGTGTTTTAATTTTCTTAGGGTAAATATGCAGAAGTAAAATTGTTGATTCATAAGATAGATCTATTTTATTTTTTGAGGGGCCTCCAAACTGTTTTCCATAGTGGCTTATACCAATTTTCAATCCTACCACCAGAGCAAAAGAGTCCCTTTTTTCCACATCCTCACCAACATTTGTTGTTTGTTGATTTTTTCATGATAGCTATTCGGATAAGTGTGAGGTAATATCTCATTGTAGTTTTAATTTGCAATTTTTCTGATGATTAGTGACATTGAGCTCTTTTCATATGTCTATTTGGCCATCTGTATGTCCTCTTTGGCAAAATGTCTATTCAGGTCCTTGCCCATTTTTTTTTAATTGGATTTTTTTATTTGAGTGTATGAGTTCTTTGGATATTAATCCCCTGTCAGATGAATCATTCAGTAGTTTGTCTTTTCATTTTGCTGATGGTTTACTTTGCTGTGCAAAAAAAAAATTATTTTGATATAGGTCCTTTGTATTTTTTTGTTTCCCTTGCCTTAGTAGATATATCAGGAGAAAAAATTACTAAGAGCAATGTCAGAGAGTCTACTGTCTATGTTTTATTCTAGGTTATCGTTTTGAGATTTATATTCAAATCTTTAATCTATTATGAGTTTATTTCTTGTATATGGTATAATACGGTGGTCGAATTTTATTTTTTGCATATATCTGTCCATTTTTTCCAACATCATTTATTGGAATAGTCTGTCTTTATTGCACTGTATATTCATTCTTCCTTTGTTATAGATAATTGACCATATAGGCATTGGTTATTTCGGGGCTCCCTGTTTCTGTTTCTTTGATCTATGTGTATGTTTTTAGCCCAGTACCATGCTGTTTTGATTACTATAGCATTGTAGTGTAGTTTTTGATATCCAATATTTGATCCCTAATTTTTTCTTTCTCAAGATTGCCATGGCTATTCTGAGTCATTCAGGGGATTCTCCATATAAATTTAGGATTATTTATTCCAGTTCTGTGAAAAAATGCCATTGATATTTTAATAGGGATGCACAGAATCCATGGATTACTTTTGGTAGTATGGACATTTTAAATATGTTAATTCTTTTTATCCATGAGTACAGTATATGTTTTCCATTTATTTCTATCTTCTTCAATTGTTTCTACAATGTCTTATGATTTTCTAGAGTATAAAGTCTTTATCCTTTGTGTAAATTTATTTAAATCTGTTTTATTTTCTAACACAGTTATAAATGGTATTTAAAAATGTTTATGATAATTCCTTTTTGGTTATATAGAAATACAACTAATTTCTGAATATTAATTCTGTTTACTGCTGCTTCTTGAATTCACTTATCAATTCTAATAGTTTTTTTGGTGCAATATTTGTGTTCTCTATAGTATTATGTCATCTGCAAATTATGAGTTTTACTTTTTCCTTTCTAATTTGGATGTCTCATTTCTTTTTCTTGTCTGATTGCTGTGGCTAGAACTTCCAATACGTATATTGAATAAAAGTGGTGAAAATGGTCATCCTTGTATCATTCCTGATCTTAAGGGAAAACATTTTTTAGTCTTTCCCTGTTGAATATGTTAGCTGTGGTTTTTTCATATATAGTCTTTATTATGTTGGGGTATGATTCCTCTGTTCCTACTTGCTGAAAGATTTTATCGTAAATGGATGCTGCGGATTTTGTTAAAAGTTTTTTCGAATTTGTTATCATATGATTTTTATCTTTCAATTTGTTTTATGTGCTATATCACATTAATTGATTTACAGATATTGAACCAAATTTGTATCCCAGGAATAAATTCCGCTTAATCATGATGTATGATATTTATTAATGTATTGTGAATTCAATTTGTTAATATTTTGTTGAGAATTTTTGCATCTATGTTCATCGGGGATTTCAGCCTATAATTTTCTTTGTAATGTCTTTGTCTAGTTTTGGAATTGTAATGGTAGCCTCTAAAAATGAGTGCAGGAGCCTTCCCTCTTTTGAATATTTTTGTAATAGTTTGAGAAGGATAGATGTTAGTTCTATGATTGTTTCCTAAATTTACCTGTGGAGCCATCCAGTCAGGACTATTGTTTGTTGGAATTTTTTGATTACTGATACAACATCCTTAGTAGTAGTCTTTTGTTTCAGATTGTCTGTTTCTCCTTGACTAAGTCTGAGAGAGTGTATGTTTCTAAGAATTTCTCCATTTTCCCAGATTTCCAATTTGTTGGCAACACAATTGCTTGTAGTATTTTAATTTTTTTTATTAAGTTTATTGCAGTAACATTGGTTAATACAATAGATAATTTTAGGTGTATATTATCATTAACATCTGTTATTCTATTGTGTTTATCACCCAAAGTCAATTTCTTTTAGCTACCATATATTCAATCACCTTTACCTACTTTGCCCTCCCTCTAAACTCTATATTTGACCCCCTTTAACACTGTCTACCTGCTCCCTCAACCCCAACCCCACCAGTAACCTTCTAGACTATAGTCCTCTAATAACCACCAGTCTATAGTCCATATCTATGAGTCTCTGTTTTTTGTCCTGCTCATTTGTTGTTTTTAGTGTTTTATTCCCACATATAAATGATGTCATGTGATTTTTCAACATTTTCTGTCTGGCTTATTTCACTTAGCAGATTATTTCGAGTTCCATCCATTTGTTTGCAAATGGCAGTATTTCATTTCTTTTTATGGCTAATATTCCATTGTATATATTTGTACCACCACTTTTTTAGCCAATTATCTATCGTAGGACACTTTGGTTGCTTCCATGTCCTGGTCACTGTGAATAATGCTCCTATGAACATTGTGTGTGCAAATATCTTTTTGGATATATGTTTTCAAGTCTTGTGGGGTAAATACCCAGTGAAAGGGATTGCTGAATAATATGAGTAGATCAAGTCTTAGTTTTTTGAAGGAACCTCCATACTGTTTCCTAGTGGCTGTTCCAATTTGCAGTCCCACCAGCAGCGTATGAGGGTTCCTTTTCCTCTGCATCCTTCTCTAACACATGTTATTACTTGCCTGTTGATTATAGCCATCCTAAACAGGTGTGAGATGATAGCTCATTGTTGATTTTTGATTTACATTTCCCTAATAGCTAGCAAAGTTGAGCATATTGTCATATATTTGTTGGCCATTTGTATGTCCTCTAGAGAGGAAGTGTCTGTTCAGATCCTCTGCCTATATTTTTGAATGTATTCATTTGTGGATTTTGTTTTTTTTTGTTTTTTTTTTGTTGTTATGAGTTATATGAGTTCTTTGTATATTTGGATATTAGGCCTTTACCAGAGGTATTGCTTGCAAATACATTTTCCCATTCAGATGATTCTCTCTTTACCTTGTTGATGGTTTCTTTGCTGAGCAGAAGCTTTTTAAGTTTGAATGATCCCATTCATTTATTTTAGCTTACTTCCCTTGCCTTTGAGGTCAAATTCATAAATCTTCTTTAAGTCCAAGATCCTTGAGTTTAATTCCTATATTTCCTTCCTTGCATTTTATTGTTTCAGGTCTTATATTAGGCCCTGAATTGATTTTGAGATAATTTTAGTGTGCGGTGATAGACAGCATTCTAGTTTCATTCTTTTGCAGGTGGCTTTCCAGTTTTCCAGCATCATTATGGAAGAGATTTTCCTTTCTCCACTGTTGTTTTTGGCTTCCTTGTCGGAAAATTATTTGCCAATATAAATATGGGTTACATCTGGACTCTCAATTCTGTTTCACCAGTCCATGTGTCTGTTGTTTCTGCCAGTACTCGCCGTTTTGATTACTGTCACTTTGTAGTGTAATTTGAAGTCAAGCAGCATGATGCCTCTAGCCTCATTCTTTTTTCTCAAGATGCCTTTGGACAATTCAGGATCTTTTGTGCTTCTTAACAAAAGCTGATGATTTTTTGTTCTCTATTCTTAAAAATGCCAATGAATTTTGATGGGGATGCATTAAATTTGTATAATGCCTTAGTAATATAGTCATTTTAAACTATGGTTCTTCCAATCCAAGAACACAAATATTTTCCATTTCTTTCTATCTTCTTCGATTTCCTTTAATATAGTAGTTTCATTTTATAGTTCCTTCACTTGTCCATTAAATTATTCCTAGGTATTTCATTTTTTTTTTGTTCAATTGCAAAAGGAATTATTTTTTCACTTTTTCCTGACACTTCATTATTTGAGTATAGGAAAGCTATGGATTTTTGAACGTGATTTTTTTTATCCAGAGAATTTACTGTATTTGCTTCTGTTTTCTACTAGTGTTCTTGTGAAGTCTTTAGGGTTTTCTATATAGAGAATCATGTCATTTGCAAATAGTGACAGTTTGACTTCATCGTTTCCTGTTTGGATGCCTTTTTATATCTTTTCTGTGTCTGATTGCACTCGCTAGGTCCTTGAATATTATATTGAATAACAGTGGCGATAGTGAACAGCCTTGTCTTGTTCCTGATCTTAGAGGAAGGTTTTCACTTTTTCGCTACTAAGTATAATGTTGGCTGAGGGTTGTCATATATGGCTTTCATTATGTTGAGGTACTTTCCTTCTATATCAATTTTGTTATGTGCTTTGAAAATAAATGGATAATGTATTTTTGTTGAAGGCTTTTTCTGCATCTATTGATAGGATCACTGATTCTATTTTTAATTTGTTTATGTTTTGTTATCACATTAATCTATTTGTGTATGCTTGAACCATCTTTGTGCCTCTCAGATAAAGCCCACTTGATCGTGGTGTATAAATCTTTATATATGTACTGTATTCGGTTTCACTAGTATCTTTTTTTTTTTGCATCTGTTCATGAGAGATATTGGTCTGTAGTTTCCTTTCAGTTGTTTTATCTTTACTAGGTTTTGGTATCAGTAATATTGTCTCATAAATGAGTTGGAAAGTATTGCCTCCTCTTGGATTTTTTGGAAGGTTTAAGGAGAATAGGTATTAATATTTGTTGAATATTTGTAAAAATTCACTTGTGAAGCAATCTGCTCCTGGACTTTTACTTTTTGTAGGTTTTTGATGATTTGCTTCAATTTCCATACTGGTGATTGGTCTATTGAGATTTTTCAGTTCTTCTTGAGTCAGTCTTGGAAGGTCATATTTCAAAGAACTGATTCATTTCTTCTAGGTTATTAAATTTGTGTTATATACTTTTTCATAGTATTCTTTTATATCCTTTATATTCTGCAGTGTCTGTCATAATTTCACCCTCTTTGTCCTTGATTTTGTTTATTTATGTCCTTCTCTTTTTTCTTTAGTGAGTTTAGCCAGGGATTTGTCAATTTTATTAACTTTCTCAAAGAACCAGCTTTTGTTGCATTTATTTTTATTGTTTTTTTTTTTGTTTTCAATTTCTTTTATTATGCTCTGATTTTCATTATTTCTTTTCTTCTGCTGTCTCTACACTTCATTTGTTCTCTTTTTCTAGCTTCTTTTAAGATGAAGTTTTAGGTTCTTTATTTAGGCTCATTCTTGTTTTGGAGTAGGCCTATAATGATATGAACTTTTCTCTTATGGACTCCTTTTGCCATGAGTCAAAAGTTTTGATATGTTGTAATATTGTCATTCGTTTTTATGTATCGTAATTTCTCTTTTATTTCTTCATTGACTCAGTTATTCTCAGTAGCATGTTGTTTAATCTCCATGTATTTGTGGTTCTTCCTGCTTTCATTTTTGCAGTTGATCTCTAGTTTCAAAGCATTCTGACCAGAGAATATGGTTGGTGATGTATATACCCTCTTATATTTGTTGAGGTTATCTCTGTGTCCCAGTATGCGTTGATTCTTGAGAATGTTCCATGTGCACTAGGGAAAAGCTGTATAAGCAGATTTTTGGGGATGGAACACTCTGTGTATGTCATTATGTCCAGTGGTCTAATGTGTCATTTAAATATGTTATTTCCTTATTGATTTTCTGTTTGATGATTCAGTGGGGTATTTAGGTCCCCTACTACAATATTGTCTTGGTCTGTTTCTCCCCTTAGTTCTGCTTTACATTATTGGGGCTCCCTGATTGAGAGCATAGATATTATAAGTGTTATATATTCTTGTTGCATGATTCCCTTTATCATTATAAGTGTTGCCTCAGTATCTTTCTTTACTTTTTTCATTTTTAAGTTTATTTTGTCTGATATTAGTACCGCTGCTCCTTCTCTTCTCTAAATCCATTTTGCTGAAATATCATTTTCCACCCTTTTACTTTGAGTCTATTATTTGTCTTTAGAGCTGAGACGTGTCTCCTGGAAGCAGTATATGGTTGTGTTTGTTTTTTGATCCATTTTGAAACTCTGTCTTTCATTGGTGAGTTTAGTCCATTTACATTTAGGGTGATTATTGAAAATATGAGGTCCTTCTATTAGTCATTTTATCTTTTGCTTTCTGGTATCTTGGTGTTTCCATTGCGTCCTTGCCCTTGTGCTTCTGTTTTCTTTATTTTGTTTGCATTTTGTGAGTTTTCCCTCTGTCCTTCGTATTTTATGTTATATACTTCAGTTCTGATTTCTTTGATATGGTTATCATTATGAATATGTAAAGATAATTATATATGGTGTGTGTTGTACATACACATACAGTTGTTCTTTTTCTTCTGCACATACCTTTTCTCTATTTCCCTTGTGGAATTTGATCTTTGAATCCCCCCTCTCTTTAGTTATTGTTATCTCAACTTGTTCCTATGTTTGCTGAATATTCATCACTATCTTGTTTATAACAGTTCTCTTCTATTATTTAAGTTTATAATGCCCTGTTCTTAGTGAGGGTTGCACTCCTCTCCTTCTATTTGCCTGATAGTCACTTTACTCCTACTTATGTTTATTTATTTATTTTTTGTCATTTTGTTTTAGGTAAACTGACTCCTTTCAGTATTTCCTGTAGTGCAGGCCTTGTAGTGGAGAATTCCCTCAATTTTTGTTGTCTTGAAAGGTCTTGATTTCTCCTTCATATCTAAAGGAGAACTTACATTATTTCTAGGCTGGTAGTTCCTTTCACTTAATAGTTTAATTATTTGATTCCAATCCTTCCTGGCTTGTAAGGTTTTGCACTGAGAATTCCAAGGATTATGTAATGGGTTTACCTTTATATGTTACCGTTAATTTTTTTTTTCCTGGCTGCCTTGAGATCTCTCTTTAATGTTGATTTTTATAATATTACTACAATGTGTCTTGGTGAAGGCCTTTTTGGGTTGAGATAATTGGGTGTTCTATTGAGTTCTTGAATTCTAAACTTCAGCTCATTTTTTAGACTTGGGAAATTCTCGTCCACTATTTGTTCTGAAAATGCTTTCTAATCCCTGATCCTTTTCCTCGCCTTTGATAATGGCTATTATTCTTATGTTTCCTCTCCTGATGGTATCAGCTTGTTTTTGAATTTCTCTTTCATTGTTTTCTATTCTTTGGTTTCTCTCTCTCTTTCTCTTTTATTTCTAGATTTCTGTCTTCGATATCACTGATCCTTTCCTCCTTTTGGTTGACTCTATTTCCCAAGCTTGCTATTTCATTTTCCATCTTGCCGTGTGTTCTTCATCTCCAGAAGTTCTATTTGGTTCTTTTTGAGGGTTTCAGTGTCCTTGCTTGTTCATCTTTTGGTTTTTCAAATTCTTGAAATTTTTGATTTGAGTTGTTTTGGATCTCCTTGAGTTTTTTCAGAAGTACTGTCCTGAATTCTCTGTCATTTAAGTTCTGCATTTCTATGTCTAGAAGCTTATTTTCTGGAGATTTTTCTCTTTTTCTGAGATGCCTTGTCACCTTGGTTGTTCATGGTGTTTAATGGACTATTTCTCTTCCATTAATGGAAGTGTATTCTGCTGTTTTTCCAGAAAGAAGATTTATTTTATAAATTCTCTCTTTAGCCTATTGTAAAGAGGCACTTTTATTTTGGTTTCCAGTAGGTGGCATCTAAGCCTCTTGGATCCCTGCTTTATATAAAGCTTTATAAGTGTGTTTTTATTTTCTGATAGATATTTAATCATCTCGCTACACTCAGTTTAGTCCCTGTCAGTGTTAGCAACAGTTTTGGTAGTGTTTGCTCAGATTCCCCTGGGGCTCTGTGTGTTTCATCTTGGAGGGTATGGGGTCTGGGGCCTTTTGAGTTGGGGGTTGGAGGTTGCGACTCCCACCTTGGTTTTGCAATCGCAGTAAAAATAAACCATTGTTTCTCTGCAGGCTGCTTTTCTGCTTTCTGCCCTGATGACTGGGCCCTGCAGCCAGCCAGCCACGGGCAGCTCACAACATCCCATTCAGGGATATTCAGGGAACTCGCTGCTGCTTCTTCTTCTTCCCCCTTTCCTGCAGGGAGTTCCAGAGGCTTGGAGAAGTAGCTTCAATCTTGGCAGCATTTGTTCAGATCCGCCTGGAGCTCTATGGTGGTAGGTCTCAGAGGGTATGGTGGTAGGGGTTCTCCGAGTTGGGCGTTGGGAGTTGCCCAACCTCCGTTTTGCAGGGGGTGGGTAAAAAGCTGTTGTTTCTCTGTGGTCCCGCCTCACTTCTCTGCTTTCTGCCCTGATGACTGGGCCCTGCTGCCAACTGCGTATATAAGTTCTGGCACTTCCAGGCAATGTTATTCAGGCAAGTCACCACACTTTCACCCCTCCCCCTCCTCCTGCAGGGAGCTCTAGCAGCTGGGGGAAGTAGCTTCTTTATCTCCCAGTCCATCTCCTGACACCCAGGGTTCTTACCTGTAGTAGCTCTTAAGTGCAGATCCCACGCTCAGACATGCTGGTGTGGTTTTGTTGTTGTTGTTGTTGTTGAGTTTTAGATGTTCAGCTTATTATTGCTTCAAGGGGAGAGATCTGGGGATGTCTCTCTGCCATTTTTTTAAAATAATTATTATATTTCTGTGGAGTCAGTTGTCACTTCTCTTTCATGTCTGATTTTATTTATTTTTCATTCTTTTTTTTTCTTGATAGGTCTGGTTAAAGGTTTATCATCTTTTTTTTTTTACTTCTTAAAGAACTAGCCTTTGGTTTCATTGATCTTTTGTATTTTTTGATAGTATCTCATTTATTTCTACTCTGGTTTTTATTATTTCCTTCCTTCTACCCACTTGGGGCTGTTTGCTGTTCTTTGTCTAATTTCTTCAAGTGTAAGTTTAGATTGTTAATTGAGATTTCTCTTGTCTCTTGAGGTAAGCCTGTATTTCTATGAATTTTCCTTTCTGGACTACTTTCATAGATTTTTAGTCATTGCTTATTCATTTTAATTTCCTCAAGGTATCTTTTGAAGTCTTCCTTGATCTCATTGTTAACCCACTCATTATTTAGTAGCATTTTATTTAGTATCCATGTGTTTGTGTATTTCTTTCCTTAAAATTGATTTCTAGGTTTATATCATCATGGTCAGAGAAGATACTTGATATGAGTGAAACCTTCCTCAATTAATTGAGATTTGTTTTGTGTCCTAACATGTGGCCTGTCTTAGAAAATGTTTTATGTGCACTTGAGAAGAATGTATATTTTGCTGCTTTGTGATAAAATGCTTTAAAGATATCAATAAAATCCATCTGGTCTGATGTATTATTTAAGGCTGCTGTTTCCTTGTTGGTTTTTCTCTCTGGAAGATCTTTTGCTTGATGTCAATGGGATGTTAAAATATCCTACTATGATTGCATTACTGTCAATCTCTCCCTTGATGTCTGTTAATATTTTCTTTATTTAGGTGCTACTGTCATGAATACATAAATATTTACAAGGGTTATATTCTCTTATTGGACATAAAACTTGTCGATCTTTTTATCATTATGTAATATCCTTTTTTGTCCACTATCTTAGCCTTTTTCTAAAAGTCTATTTTATCTGATATATCAAAGTATTGCTACACAAGCTTTTTTTTCATTTCCATTTGTATGAAATATCTTTTTCCAGCCCTTTACGTTCATTCTGTGTGTCTTTCAATGTGAAGTGGGTCTCTTGTAGATGGCATACTTATAGGTCTTGATTTCTTATCCATTCAGCTACCCTATGTCTTTTGATTGGAGCATTTAATCTATTTACATGTAAAGTGATTACTGATAGGTACATTATAATTGCAATTTTATTACTTATATTTACATTTTTTTTCATTCTTCTTAATGAACTCCCTTTAATATTTCTTGTAATACTGGTTTGATGGTGATGAATTCCTTTATCATTTTTCTGTCTGGGATGCTGTTTATGTCACCTTTCATTTTAATTGATAGCTTTTCTGAGTGTAGTTATCATTGCAATAGGTCTTTGTTTTCCATCACTTTGAATATTTCTCACTAATCCCTTCTGGACTGCAGTATTTCTGTTGAGAAATCAGTTGAATCTTATGAGAACTTTTTTAGGTAACTAGTTGCATTTTATTTTATTTATTTATTTTTTTTGCTGCTGCTGCTTTTTAAAATTCTCTTTGTCTTTAACCTCTGTCACTTTAATTATGATGTGTCTTGGGGTGGGCCACTTTGGGTTCATTTCCTTTTGGGTTCTCTGTGCTTTCTGGGCTTACATGTTTATTTTCTTCATCAGGTTAAGGAAGTTTTTAGTCATTATTTCTTAAAATACACTTTCAATTCCTTTCTCTTTTTCTTATCCTTCTGATACATCTGTTGTGCGAATATCTGTGCATTTGATTTTATCCCAGAGGTCCCTTAAACTTTCTTCAGCATATTTGGTTCCATTTATTTCTCACTGTTCTGGTTGGGATTTTTCTGCTACCTTCTAATCTACTGTTGATTCCTTTAGTATATTTTTCATTTTAGTTCTCGAATTCTTCCTTTTTTGACTGGCTCTCTATAATGGTTTTTATGTCCTTTTTATCTTGCTCTTTGTTGAAGAACTCACTGAACTCATCTATTATTTCCCTAAGTTAATTGAGCATCCTTATAACCAGTGTTTTGATCTCCATATCTCGTAGAATCATTTACCTTAATTACAACAAAATACTGGCAAACCAAATTCAATAGAATATTAAAAGAATGCAACATAACAAGTGGGTTCTACTCCTAAATGTGAGGATGGTTCACATAAAGATCAATGTAATACACCAAAATAACAGAAATAAGGAAAACAAACACACATGATCATATTAATTGATACAGAAAAGCATTTGACAAAATTCAAGAACTTTCACAATAAAAACAATCAACTAACTAGGAATAGAAGGAAACTGTCTTAACATAATAAAGGCCATTTATGAAAAGCCCACAGCTAACATCATACTTAATGGTGAAAGATTTAAACTTTTCCTCTAGGATCGAGAACAAGGTAAGGATGCCCACTCTCACCATTTCTATTCAGCGTAGTATTAGATAACCTAGCAAGAGCCATTAAGCAGGAAAAAAAAAAAGGCATCCAAATTAGAAAGAAAAAAGTAAAATTATCACCGTTTACAACTCAAATGAACTTATATGTAAAAAAACACTACCAATTTCACCAAAAAAAAAAATCTCTGTTAGAATTAATAAGAAAATTCAGCAAAGTTTAGGATACAAAATCAATATGCAAAAATCAGTTGAGTTTCTATACAATAACAATAAATAATTCGATCATGAGATTAAAGAAGCAATTCCATTTGCAATAGCATCAAAGAGAATAACATAGTATTAAATCTAATCAAGGAGATTAAAGACTTATATACTGAAAATTACAAAACACTGCTGAAAAACATTAAAGCAGAAAAAAAAAATGAAAAGACATCCCATGTTCATGGAGGAGACTTAGTGTTTTAAGATTTCTATACTGCCCAAAATGATCTACAGGTTCAATGCAATTGATATAAAAATTCCAATAGTATTTTTTTGCAGAAATAAAGAAATACTCTAAAATTTATGAAATTCAAAGAACCCCAAATAAATCTAAACAATTTTGAAAATGTAGAAGAGAGCTGAAGGACTCACACTTCCTAATTTGAAAACACATTACAAGGGAGGTTCCTGCCAAGATGGCAGGGTAGGTAAATGATACACTTGCCTCTTCCCATGGCCACATTAAACTTACAACTAAATTATGGAATAATCAACCTAGAGAACCATTTAAAGATAGCTGAACATAACTCATAACTAAAAATATAAGGAAGAAGCCACATATAGACTGGTTAGAGGAACAAAGATGTGAAATGGGCTTGACCTGCACTTGCAAGTGGTAGTTGAGCATTGGGAGGGATATCTTGGCCATTGAGGTCCCCCAAGACTGTGAGGGGCCTCAGCCCACACCAGGGTACCCCAGCCCAGAGTTCCAATGCCAAGAAGAGACCTTTCCAAAATATCTGACTATAAAAATCAGTGAGTAATTCTGATCCATCCAGGTGAGACAAAAGGCTTCTGGAAACAGACATCCCATTAAAGTGCCTACACAGACTTACTCACAGGCATTCACTCTGGATTCTGGTGGAGGGACAGCAGCTAGGGAGGAGCTAGAAACATACAGAGAAAGAGAGCTGTGTGGCTTCAGGACAAAGGCTGGAGGAACAGCCACCATTATCACTGTGGACATCCTTGCCTTATTCTTGATCCTAGAGGAAAAGTTTAAATCTTTCACCATTAAGTATGATGTTAGCTGTGGGCTTTTCATAAATGGCCTTTATTATGTTAAGACAGTTTCCTTCTATTCCTAGTTAGTTGATTGTTTTTATTGTGAAAGTTCTTGAATTTTGTCAAATGCTTTTCTGTATCAATTAATATGATCATGTGTTTGTTTTCCCTATTTCTGTTATTTTGGTGTATTACATTGATCTTTATGTGAACCATCCTCACATTTAGGAGTAAAACCCACTTGTTATGTTGCATAATTCTTTTAATATTCTATTGAATTTGGTTTGCTAGTATTTTGTTGAAGTCATTTACTTTTACTATTATTATTGATAAGTTTTACATATGAGTATATCATCTTGCTATTTTTCCTATTTGTTTTCTGTTATTTGTTCCCTTTTTCCTTTTATAGATTTAGTGTTTATTATTATCATTTCATTATCTTTTGTTGTATTATTAACTATAAGTGTTTTATTATTAAGTTGTTACTTTCAAGTTTTAGTGTATGTCTTTAAGTTATCACTGTCTACTTTCAAATGATATTCTACCCTTCATATATAGTATAAAAACTCCATAATGGTATTCTCTTATTTTTTTTCTTGCAATTTGACAAATGTTATAAACCTCACACTACATTATTGTATTTTTCTTTAAATGGTTAATTATCTTTTAAAATATTTACTTAGTAAGAAAAACCTAATAAAGTTTCCCTTATAGTTCTCATTTTTAGTGTTCTACATTTTTTGTCTTGCATTATTTTCCTTCAATCTGAAGACTTTCTTTAACATTGTTAAAGTGTATATCTTGTAATGATGGCTCATTTTGGCTTTTGTATGTTTGAAAAATATTTTGCCTTTAAAAAATATTTTCATTAGGTTTAGAATTCTAAATTGAGAACATACATTTTTATTCTTTAAAATATCAATATACTGTCTTCTTGTTTATGCTTTTTCTAATAAGAAATCTGTTTTCATCATTATTTTTGTTCCTCTGTACCTAGTATATCTTTTTTTTCTGGCTGCTTTAAAGTTTTCTTTCATCACTGAACCTATTTGATTATGATGTACCTTGGTATATTTTTCTCATATTTCTTGTATTTATGGTTAGTGGAACTTTTGGAACTATAGTTTTATAGATTTCTTCAAATTTGGAAATCCTTGGCCATTACTTATTCATATGTATATAAAATAATACAGTATTTGTCATTTTCTGTCTGACATATCTCATTCAGCATAATACACTCTAGGTTCATCCATGTCATTGCAAATGGTAGGATTTCAAATTTTTAATGGCTGAGTAATATTCCATTGTATATATGTACCATTACTTCTTTCTCTAATTACCTATTGATGGGCACTTATGTTGCTTCCATATCTTGGCTACTGTAAATAGTGCTGTAGTGAACATAGGAGTGCGTAAAACTTTATGAATTAGTGTTTTGGTTTTATATGGATAAATACCCAGAAATGAAATTCCTTGATCAAAAAAGTTTTATTTTTATTTTTTTGAGGAAATATTCAAACTGTTTTCCATAGTAGCTGTACCAATTTGCAATTCCACAAACACTGATACAATATTTTTTATTAAATTTATTGGAATGACATCGATTACCAAAATTATATGGAATTCAAGTATACAATTTAATAATCATCATCTGTATATTGCATTGTGTGTTCACAAATATATATATATATAGTATATATATATGTATATGTATATACATATGTGTGTATGTGTGTGTATATATCCCTCCCTCCTCTGCTTCTAAGGCTCCAATAACATATATATTAAGTTACTGAAAGATCTGCCATATATCACTGATGTTCTGTTAATTTTTAAAATTATTTTCTGTTTTTAATTTTGGATAGTTATTTTTGCCATGTGTTCAAGTTCACTAAGCTTTTCTTCAGCAATGTCTAATATGCCATTTCCCCCAAATAGTGTGCTTTTTAAAAAATCTCATACATTGTAGTTTTCAACTCTTGCAGACTGATTTAGGCTTCTTTCTGTTTCCCACATCTCTGTTTAAATTTTTGCACTAATTTCCTTGCCTGGAAAATCCACCATTTGTATCAATTCTAAATTCATTTTTAATGTTCGATATTTGTCCTTCTTATAAATAGTGTCTTCTTTCTATGTTTGGTAACTTTTCATGGGTGCCAAATGTTGTGCATTTTATATGTTGGTTGCTGGATTTCCTTTCTGGGCAGTAGAAACAGGTATTATTTCTGGTCTAGTGTGTGTATTAGGCACTTCATTTGAAGAATTCCCCACCAACACCCCCACCCCCGCTTGCCTCAGGTAGTTTCCTCACATACATTCATCTACCAATATTCTGTTCAATATTTTAGTGAAATTCTCTGCAATTTTATGGAGGTTATCAATCTGTGAAGCTCTCTTTTATCTTTAACTCTATCCTGTGAGGTTAGCAACCTTGGTTTCCCTGGACTCTTAAGTTCAGTCCTGTCAACTCATGAAGTCCATCAGTCTCTGCTTTGGTACCTCCCTTCTTGATTCAGTGCCTGAAAACTCTCAAAAAAAAATAAGTTCAGGCAAAGTTAGGGCTTATCTGATTTGTTTCCACATTGTTCAGGAATCAAGTTTTATTTGCTGCGCATCCCCATGACCATCTATAAATTATTTGTATTTCTAATTTGTACTTCAAACCTCCACTCCCCTCTCCCAGCCACCCATCTTCCTTCCCCTCTGGCCATCACCCGACCATCATATATATGTGTGTGTGTGTGTGTGTGTGTGTATGCATGCATATATGTATGTATGTATGCATATGTATATACATATATATATGTATATATGTATATATATGTGTGTATATATATATATCTGTCTTTGATTAGCTTGTTATTTTTGTTCCTTAGATTCTGTATATAAGTGAAATCATATGGTATTTATCTTTCTCTGTCTGACTTATTTTTACTCAGCATAATAATCTCTAGGTCCATCCATGTCATTGCAGGTGGTAGGATTTCATTTTTTTAATGGCTGAGTAATATTCCATTGTATATACAAACCATAACTTCTTTATTCAATTGTATGTTGATGGGTATTTAGGCTACTTCCATATCTTAACTAGCAGATAAATTTTTATAAATAAATTTTGGTATATATCCATACAATAGAATTCTATTCAGTAAGGAAAAAGAATAAACTACTGATAAATGCAGACATGAGGACGAATCCTCCAAAACATTATACTAAAGGAAATAATCCAAACACAGAAGAATACATACATATATATATATACTCTATCACCCCATTTGATTTCTACAATTCTAGAAAACACAAACCATTTAGTAGTTACAAAAAAGTTGTATTAGTTGTTGACAAAGTCCATGGATGTAGAGAAAAATAAACTGTGAAGGGATGCCAGGAAACTTTTGAAAGCGATGACAATGTTCTGCATCTTGATCATGGTACTAGTCTCATGGGTTCATACACCTGTTATAATTCATCAAATTAAATATTTTAAATGGGTAAAATTTATTAAATGTAAGTTATATTTCAATGCAGTTGATAAAAACGAAACATGGTTTTCTCAGTGTGAGCTCAGTAGGAATCAAGCTAGAAGTTATTTTTGTTTCCCCAATGTTTTCTACAGAGCTCAGTAAATGTTTGCTTTTGCAGACATTGGAATTGACTACCCTTCTTGCTCTGGTTCTTAAGCTACTATCGCCATATGGATTAATACTTTTTGTGGATTTATTTAAAATAATGAGTAAATGTAACATTCCATGTTCTCCATTGATAGCACAATATTTTATTCTTTGCATAGAATTTCCTGTATATGCATTATTACTTCAAATTTTAAGGTGTTATTTCTTAGCTTGAATTGTGATTAAGATATTTACAAATCAGATGTCACTGAAATAGCAAATTAGGGAAATAAAGGGCTTGTTCCCACCTCAAAAGCAACTGATTAACTAGAAAAAGAACTTTCAGATTCACCTTTTATGGTACTCTTGGATTTAGTAAAACATTTACAACAAGGAGGGGCCAACTTGGTGAGAAAGGAGCACTTGCATTTTAGTAAAGGAATACTGTGGCATTTTGAATTATATATCTTCAATTTTTCATACTCTAGATTAGTAGTGGCCATGAGCAGCCTGCACTCCTGATGCACATTGCTAATCAGAAGGAGCACTGCAGATCTCAGAGAATTTGGGTATGGCTTTTGACTTATCTGAAAGCTTCTTTAAGGATCAGGGCAATGGCTTGCTTTTATTGTACCATAGGTGGCAGTTTTAGGGCTGGAGTAACTTTCTGGACAGCATTTGCTGAAAGTATTAAAATGCACAAGTATTAGTTGCAGCATCCTCAGAGCAAGAGACAGCAGTTGAGACAAGTAATGGATGGACCGAAATCCTGGAAAAGAAGAGATTGTAGAAGGAAATACTGGAGAGATATGGCATTTTAAAGCTCCTGTTTATACCAAGGAATCTAGGATACTATGTGCATTTTAAGATATGGACACATGTTTAGAAAAGGCCTGAGAAGACCACAAGATTTCATCTCTCACTGCTATTCCAGCTCTCCACAACCAGGGAATGAAGGCTAAGACATAGATGAAAAATGTTGAAAGTGTGCGTAACACAGTCAACCTGCAAAGACTGAACATATATTTTTATTTTCTTTTCAGCACATTAGAATACATTTTCAAAACACTACCTGAAATTTAATCTCATAGAACACAGGCTACAGTTGCTATACACACAAAAACAATACAAATTAGAAAAAAATAATTTTGAAAAGCAAGCAAACATGTCAAGAACCCACAAAAATGTCAAGAACAAACTCCAGGGAGGGGAGAGCTACAACATTATTATATTCAAAATGCCCATTTTTAACAAAAAATACAAGGCATGCAAAGAAACAAAAAAAGGAGGGCCAATTTATAGTGGAATAAAAGAGAAAAATAGTAACTGTCTTTGAAGAAACCCAGGAATTTGACATACTAGATAAAGACTTTAAATCATTTGTCTTAATATGCTAAGACAGCTAAAGGAAACCATAGATGAAAAATAAAAAGAAACTAGGAAATGATGTATTAACAAAATGAGAATATTAATAGAGATAAAAATTACTAGAACCAGCAAATAGAAATTCTGGAGCTAAAAATTACAGTAACTAAAAGGAAAATTTTGTTAGAAGAGTTCAACAATAGAGAAAAATAATTCTAAATGTATGTTTATGGTCAAACAACCTATAAAAATGTAATTTGTGACAATAATATTCAGAGGAGAGCACTCTAAAGGAGTAAGTAGACTACTTCTATACTAATTCATATTAATTCAGATTTGACTGTTATAAAATTAATATGTTAATTGTAATCCCCAGGGTAACTAGAAAGGAAAATAACTAAAAAAATACAGAAAAAAATTAAGTGGGGCATCAAAATGGTAAACAGGAAAAATTTAATTATTAAAGATGGCAATAATAGTGGAATTTCTAATTAATATCAATGACAGAAGGAAAATTAGGAAATTCATAAATATGTAGAAATTAAACAACACACTCTTGCACAGTAAATGTGTCAAAGAAGAAATTATGGAGAAGTTTGAAAGTACTTTCAGATGAAAGAGAATGAAAACAACATAAATCTTGTATGACACAATGAAAGTATGCTCAGAATGAAAATTTTATCCATAAATGTTTAAACTTAAAAGGAAAAAAGATATAAAAAACTAACTTTACACATTAAGAGACTAGAAATGCAAAAGAAAGGTAAACCAAAAACTTATAAAAGAAGTAGATTAGAACAAATAAATAAAATCACAAGACAGAAAAACAAAGGATCAATAAAAGTAATGTTTTTTTATTTAATTTTTAAAAATTTTTTGTGGGACAGTGGTTAATGAATCCAGTAAGTTTAAGCTGTACAATTTTAACATTAATATATATTATATATATACATACATATACATATATATATATGTATGTATGTATGTATACTCACCACACACACACACACACACACACTTGTGTTTTCATCTTCCATAGTTAGATTTCTTTCTTTCACCACATATTGACCACTTTTACCCATTCTACCACCCCATCCCCTCTCCTCCTTACCCTCTGGTAACCACTAGTCTTTTACTCATATCTAGAATCTCTGCCCATTCGTTTGTTGTTTTTAGTTTTATATTCCACATATAAGTGATTATCATGTGATTTTTCAGTTTTTTCTATCTGGCTTATTTGCTTAGCATGATTATCTAAAGGTCCATCCGTTGTCATAAATAGAATATTTCATCTCTTCTTATGCTGAAGTAATATTCTATTGTATATATGTATCACAGCTTCTTTTTCCAATCATCTATCATAGGACCACTTTGGTTTTTTGCGATGTCCGACACATAATAATGCTTCTGATGAACATCGGTGTGCAAATATCTTTTTTTGGATATGAGTTTCAAGTAAAAATAGGTTATTTTTTTAAATCCAATAAAATGGCATTTAGTTCAACTTACAAAGAAAAATAGATAAGATACATGATTATAATGGAATCTATGAAACAAGGATTAGATAACTACATGACATGCACACAATTCTTAGAAATGTACCAAACTACCAAAAACTGATTCATGAAAAAATAGAATGTAGTAACACACTTATAACAAATAGAGATTGAAATCATAGTCAAAAAAATTCAAAAAAGGAAAGTAGACCAAAAAAAAGGAAGGATCAGGACCCAGATGGCTTCATTACTGAATTTATCAAATATTTAAGAAGAATTAACATCCATTTTCTCATGTTCTTCCAAAAAATAGGAGGAAACACATTCTAACTCATTCATTAGTCTAGAATTACTCTAATACCATCAGGGCAAAAACATCATAAGAAAACTGCACAACAATATCCCTTGTAAAATAAATGGGAATCTCACCATGACTGAATGCAGCAGCATAGTAAGAGGATTATGTATTATGGGAAAATGCAATTTACCCAGGAATGCAAAGTGGTTCAACATACAAAATCAATCCACATCATACAACATAACTCTTTCAGTTTGAAAACAAGAGCACAGACAACCCAATTAAAAAAATGAGCAAAGGACTTAAATAGATATTTCTCAATACACACAACACCACACACACCACACACACACGCAGCGCCGCGCCAATAAGCACTTGAGTAGTTGCTCAACAGTACTAGTTATTTGGAAAATGCAAATAAAACCATGAGATATCATTTCACATCCACTATGATGGAATAATAAAGTAATCCAGAAAATAACAAATATTGGTGAGGATGTGGAGAAATTGGAACCCTACTACATCCTGATAGAAATGTTAATGTGCAGCTTCTGTGGAAAAACAGTTTAGGCGGATCCTCAGAAAGTTAAATACAAATTATCACCATGACCTAGAAATCCCACTCCTACATGTAGAATTTTCAAAGAATGGAAACAGATATATCAAACAAATATTTGTACAGAAATGTTCATAGCAGCACTATTCAATAGCTAAAAGATGAAAATATGCAAACATCCATCAACTGATGAAAGGAGTGAACAAAATTTACTGTACAATAGAATATTATTCAGCAATACAAAGAATGAAGTACAATCATGCCTATACAATGATGAATGCTGAAAAATGTTATGCTAAGTAAAAGAAGCAAAACACAAAAGGTTCTTGTGTTTGGTTGTATGGTTCTGTTTGTTACAAAATGTCCATTGGGATATGTATAGGTAGAAAGCAGATCTAGTGGTTATTGCATGTTGGGATGGAAGAGAATGAGGATTATCTTCTTAGTGTGTTGCGCTTTCCCTTCTGGAATGTTAAAAATGTTTGGCATTGGAAGTGAGTTTTGTATAAACATTTGAATTAGTAAATGCCCATTGAATTATATATGTAATTATTGATTTATGTCATTTTGACTTGCCCTCAATTTTTAAAAAATATTATCTCTGGTATGATTTCACAAATAGCATTTTGAAGGTGATGGATAATAACAACTTAAAGCTATTTACTTAGATCTAAAAATTAGGTTAAACAAAATAATATGAAGTGTGAACAAATAATTTCTTAATAACTTATTGCTCATTTATTAGAGTTGCTAGAATTTTGTGTCCCTGTACAGAAAATGCTAAACCATTTATAAAGTTTTATTATTTTATTTCTCTATATATTATTTAAATCAATTTTACATTATATTCAAAGTATCTTTGACATTTGTTAATGTACACATTTTTTCAATATGTTAATAGAAGTTATATAGACCACATGTATATGAATCTTATAGACAAAAATAGATAATTTATGCATGTGCGCTCATGTCTCATGAGTATGTGCTGTATGTGTGTGTGTGGGAGGAATTTGCTTCAGGTTGTTTTAACCCTTATAGGAAAAAATAGTCTATTGGATTAATATTAATATAAATATGATATTAATTATAAAATATACATGATATTAACTTCCAAAATGGTGAATTTTGACTGAGTAAAACATAATAATACATTAAATCTGTTGCATATTTGTTTCTTTGGTAGAACTCTGTTTTTGGAAACTAGTTGGAAAATAAAGATAACTATTCTCAGTAGAACTTTTATAATCTGAAAATCTCAGCTAAGATGTTGCTAACTGTGCAGTTTTCAAAACTAGGAATTATTTAAACTACTATTTGTATGAGGTGTTAAAACTGTTTACAGAGCAATCACATGAAATTGGGAGACATATAATAACATAGCCACAATTTAAGGAAAAATATATACAGTATCTTATATGCAATTAAAATTCATAAGCAAATTAAGCATTTTTAACAATTATTCATCATGATGTTTCTTGCCAAGCTTAGACTATCCAAATGTTCCTAAAAGTGGAATGTATCTTTCCTAAATATATCCCGCTAGGGTATTTATTTGATTCCTACCAAATGTTAAATGATCTGACTCAATAAGCAAGTCCCAGAAATCTGTCCCTAAATACACTGTGATATACATACACGGTATGCACAGAAAATTTATTTAGCATTATTTGTAATAGTGAAAATTGGAACACAATATTATAGAAATTTGTTAAATAAATTTTAGTATATTTAACTAAAGAATATGTATTAAAATAAATTAAATATGAGGTATATCTAAATTAATGCAGGGAATAGAAATTTAAATAGTTAAATTTGAAGTAATATAAAGATAGTCTATAGAATATAAATTAAATTAAAAATGTGAGTTACATATAAATGTTGGTTTACAGAAGATGTTCAAGACATATTATTGACTGAAAAAGCATGCTGTACAAAAAATTGTTCTACAGTCTGTGAAAAACAGACTAATTTGTTGTTATTGCATTTAAGATACCTGAACTACACATCTGAATCTGTTAACAGTGGTTATCTCTAGTAGCAGAATTGTAGGAAAATGAAGAGGATCTTTCATTTTAATTTTAATATTTTGCTTATTTGAACTTATTACAAAGTATATCATTTTTATATTTAAAATACCAATAAATTGGGAAAATAGAAACTATAAAATAAAAAAAAATCAAGTCAAATATGTTATATGTATTTTTCCAGAAAGTGGTTAAAAAATTACATAAAGCATTCACAGATCAAATTTTATATTGTTTTCTGTTTATTCCTAAATATCTGAAGAAAGGTTTTTAGAAAACCTGCTAAACAGATGTCTATTACCACAAAACAATTTATTGTTTATAGTTTATATGCCTCCTTTCCCCATAAACTGACATTATATAAATTAAATTTTTAAAAGGTAAAGAATGGAAAAGGTTTTAACACCAACTTTGCAATCTTTCTGAAAATTAAGGAGTAGAACACCTTCAAACTCATTTGATAAGTGACAAAGACACTACAAGAAAAGAAAACTACAGGTAAATACCTGATGAATTTAGATGCAACGATTCTCAACAAAACACTAGCAAATTTAATTTCAGTAGCACATTAAATGGATCATGTACCATAACCATGTAAGATTTTTCTCTGGGATGCATGATGTTTCAACACATGAAAAATCAATCAATATTATATTACCACATTAAATAAAAAAGATACAAATTGCATAATCATTTTAATTTGTACAGAAAAGGCATTTGACAAATTTAAAACCCTTTCATGATAATAATAAGTAGGAATAGAGAAATTATCTCAAATATAAAGTGCTTAGATGAAAATCCACAGCTACCATCATAGTCAATATTGAAAGTTTGAAAAGCTTTTCCTCTAAAGATCAAGAACAAGGTAAGGATGCCCACTCTACCACTTCTATTGAACATTATGTTCAAAGTCTTGGCAAGACAATCAGACAAGGAAAAAATACATCCAACCAGGAAAGGAAGAAGTAAAATCATCTGTTCTCAGTGACATAATTTCATATGTGGAAAGCCCTAAATTTCATAACACACACACACAACACACACCACACACACACACACACACTGTTAGAGCTAATAACAAATTACTGTTTCGGATACAAAATCAACATAAAAATCAGTTATATTTCTATACACTAACACAACAAATAGTCCCAAAAGGAAATTAAGGAAGCAATTTTATTTATATAGTATCAAAAGAATAAAAGATATGAAACATTTAAGGAGAAATTATACCAATTTCCTACAAATCTCTCTTCAGAGGATACAAGCAGTGGGAATACTTTTTAAGTCATTTCAATGAAGCTAGAATTACCCTGATACCAAAACCAGATAAAGACATTACAAGAAAATTACCAGTATCTTCATGAATGTATATGCAAATATCTTCAAAAAATATTGGCAATTGTACCCAACAGTGTATTAAAAAAGGATTGTACACCATAACCCAGTGAGAGTTATTCCTGGGATGCAAGGATAGTTTAACATTCAAAAATCAATTAATGTAAACCATTATCTCAGCACACTGACAAAAGAAAAATCACATGATCATATCAATAGATGCAGGAAAAAAAGAAAATTTGTCACCCATTCATTTAAAAAAAAAACTTTCAAGTAAGCTGGGAATAGAGAGGAATTTCCTCACTTAATAAAAACTATCTACAAAAAACCTACGCTCATATTATACTTAATTAAGAAGAGACTTGAAGGTTTCCAATAAGATTAGATAAAATTAAAGGATATCCCCTTACACTGCTTTTCAACATCATACTGAAGTCCTTGCTAATGCAATAAGGCAATGAAATAAAGATAAGGTATTACAGACTGGGAAGCATTTTTTTTTCAGATGGCGTGATCACATATTCAGAAAATCCAAAATAATTAACAACAACAACAACAAAAAACCTTCCTGACCTATAAGCAGTATAGCGAATTGTAGGATATAAGTTTAATATCATAAGTCATTGCTTTCTATATACCAATAATGAGCAGGTGGAATTTGGAGTTTAAAACACAATACCTTTACATTAGCACCCCCAAAATGAAATACTTAGATGAAATCTAACAAAATATGTACCAGATCTGTATGAAGAAATTACAGAATTCTGATGAATGAAATCAGAACTAAGTAAATGGAAGATATTCATGTTCATGGATAGGAAGGCTGAATATGATGAAAATATCAGTTCTTCTCACTAGATCTATAGATTTAATGCAGTCTCAATCAAAATCTCAGCAAGTAATTTTATAGATCTCAACAAACTGATTCTAATGTTTATACAAGAGGCAAAAACTCCAGCACTAGTAAACACAATACTGAAGAACAAAGGTGAGGACTGATGCTAACTAACTTCAAGATTATAAAGCACAAGATGGTTTTTAGGATAGAATAGACAAATTGATCAATGAAACAGGATAAAGAATGCTGAAATAGACTCCTATAAATATAGTCAATTAATCATTGACAAAGGATGAAAGGAATACAAATAGAGCTAAGATAATCTTAGCAAATGGTGCTGAACAACTGGACATCCACATTAAAAATTAATAAGACTCAGACTTACACCTTCACAAAATGAACTCGAGGTGGAACATAACCTAAATAAAAAGACACAACCTATAAAACTAATAGGAAATAAAATAAGAGAATGCTTAATTACTTGAGAATGGTGATGACCTTTTAGATGCAACACCAAAGGCATAATCATAAAAGAAATAAGCTGGAATTCACTAAAATTAAAACTTCTGTTTTGCAAAAGCAATATCAAGAGAATTAAAAGACACAACAAGCCACAGACTGGAATAAATTATTTAAAAAATTCACATCTTATAAGGAACTATTATCCAAATATACAAAGAACTCTTTAAAATTCAATAACAATAAAAATTCAATTAAAATGAGCCAAGACTTTAATGGACACCTCTCCAATGCATGTATACAGATGGCAATTTAAGCATGTGAAAAGATGCTTTGCACCATATGTCATCAGGGAAATGAAGCCTAAAAATGCAGTTCCACTACACACCTATTAGAATGGCCAAATATGGAACAATGACAACACCAACTACTAGTGAGGATTTGGAACAGTAACACTCATACACTGCTATTTGGGATGCAAATGGTTACAACCATGATGGAAGATAGTTTGATGATTTCTTACATAACTAAATATTATTTTTACCATACGATTCTGCACTCCCATTCCTTGCCTATTTACCCAGAGTAGGTGAAATCTGAGGTCCATACCAAACCTGCTTTCTCTGTCACTTTTTGGTCAAATTGCTAATGTCATTTCTAGTAAAATCCCATCTCTTATTCCTGGCTCTTGATATGGGCTGAATAGGAACTGTGGTTCACACTCACACTAATCTCTTAATCAAATGGTCAGCTATACTCTTGGTGTTCTCTTCCAAACACCATTCTCATTTTTGCAAGAGGGATGGGTGAGAATTTACCAACATCTTCATTTCTGAATTACTTTCTGAAGAACAATTCCTTCAATTTATTCTTTTCATTCTTCATTTTACCATAAGTAGACAGAGGAACTTTGCTTTTTCTTCCAACATTTTGCATATAAATCTTTCAGCTAAATATCCAATTTTATTGCTTGCAAGTTATTCCTTCAAAAATCACTAGACCATGAAAACAATGTAGCCAATTTCTTTTCTAACTTGTTACTATAATTATCTCATTTCATTCTAGTGATCAAAATAGTATTTAACATTCATATTTCTACCAACATTCTGTTCATAATTATATATATAATGCTGGCAGATTCACTTTTTTTATGAGGGTCTTCTTCCGACTTGCGAGTGCCCACCTTTTTTTGCTGTTTATATTCACATGGCATATCCTCAGTGAATGTGTGTAGAAAGACAGAGAGGGAGTGGGGAAGAAATAAGAGCAGGGGAGGGTAGAGGTTGGGAGCTGGATCCTTTTATCTTCTTATAAGGGCACTAATTCCATTATATGGGTCTCACATTGATGGCTTATCTAAACCTAATTACTTTCCAAAGGGATCACTTCCAGATATCACACTGGGGCTTAGAGCTTCAACATGTGAATTTGGAGAACACAAACTTTGGCCATAAAAACATTACTGTTGGCAATTATTTCTTACAGATGACATCGAATGCACAGGCAACAAAAACAAAAATATACAAGTGGGATTATTTAAAATTAAAAAGCTTATGCACAGCAACAGAAACAATCAAAAGAGTGTAAAGACAACTTTTAAGATAGGAGACATTATCTGTAAATCATATATATGAAAAGGAGTTATATCCCAAATATATATGGAACTCTTAAACTCGATACAAAAGCAAATAACCTGATAAAATATAGCTAAAAGGCTTGAATACACATTTCTCCAGAATAAGACATACACATTAAAACAGGTATATGAAAAGGTGTTCAACATAACTAAAAATCAGGGAAATGCAAACCACAAGGAAATATCGCCTCACACCTGTCAGAATGCCCATTATATAAAAAAAAAAATAGCTAGTGTTAGCAAGGATATGGTCTTAATGTAAAATGGTGTAGTTGATATGGAAAATAATATGAAGGTTTCACCAAAAATTAAAAATACAACTACATATGATGTAGCAGGCTAACTTCTGGTTTTCATTCAAATAATTGAAATAAAGATCTCGAGATATCTGCACTCTTGTGTTCATTGTCATATCATTAATAGCCAAAATTTGGAAATAACCTAAATGTCCATTGACAGATAAATAGAGAAGAAAATGTAATATACATACAAAGGAATATTATTCAGCATAAAAAGGAAAGAAATCCTGTCATAAACTACAGTATGGGTGAACTTTGTGGACATTATCCTAAGTAAAAAAGCCAGTCACAGAAAACAAATGCTGCGTGATTCCACTTATATGAGGTATTTAAAATAATCAGATGCATCAAGCAGAAAGTCAAACTGGTTTTCAGGCCTGTGAGAAGTGGTGAAATGAGGACTAGCTGTTCAATGGGTAAAAAACTGTCAGTCATGCAAGATGAAAAAGTTATCTAGGCCTGCTGTATAATATTGTGCTTAGAATTAACAATAATGTACTGTAAACTTAAATTTTTAATAGGTAGATATTTTTATTTTTATTATAAAATTCATATAACATAAAAAATTACAGTCTTAAGCATTTTATGTGGTGCAACCATCACTACCTGCCTTCTTTTCCATTGTTCTTATCTTGTAAAACTAAAAGACAATACTCATTAAACAGTAATTCCACATTCTCCTCTCCTCTCAGCCCCTGGCAAATACATTGTACTTTCCACTTCAATGATTTTGATTATTCTCTCTATATAAGTGGATTATACATTTTTTTTTGTAACTGGCTTATTTCACTTACAAAATGTCAAGTTTCCTTCATGTTGTAGCATATAACAGAATTTTCCTCCTAAGGCTGAATAATATTCCATTTTATGTTTTATACTAAGTAAAAATAGAAGAAATTTTACTTATCAATTCATTCGTCAACAGACACTGAGGTTACTTCTATTTTTTAGCTAATATGAATAGTGCTGCTATGAATATGGGTGTACAAATATCACTTTGAGACCTTGATTTCAGTTTTTTGAGTAGATATGAAAAATGAAATTGCTGATTCTATTTTTTATTTTTTAATTTTAATTAAGTTTATTGGGGTAACATTTGTTAATACAATTATATAATTTTCAGGTATACATTATAATTTGACATCTATATATTCTATTCTGTGTTTATCACATAAAGTCCAGTTTCCTTCAGCTCCATATATTTTATCCCCTTATACCTAGTTCACCCTCCCCCTCTTCCATATATTTGACCCCCTTTACCCAGTTACCTCCCACTCCTCCACCACTCCCTGCCCTCTAGTAACCACTAATCTATAATCATGTCTATGAGTCTCTGTTTCTTTGTCATAGCTATTTCTTGCTTTTAGGTTTATATCTCACATATAAGTGATATCGTGTGATTTTCAACTTTTTCTGTCTGGTTTATTTAGTGTAACATGATTATACTCGAGGTCCATACCATCTTTTTGCAAATGGATAATTTCATCTCTTCTTATGGCTGAGTAATATTCTGTTATATATATGTACCACTGCTTCTTTATCAAGTCATCTATCGTAAGACACTTCAGTTGCTTCCATATCCTGGCCACTGTGAGTAATGCTGCTATGAAATCAGTGTGTAATATCTTTTTAGATATGAGTTTTCAAGTCTTTGGGGGAAAGACCTAGTAGAGGTATTGTTGGATCATATGGTAAATCAAGTCTTAGTTTTTGAGAACCTCCATACCGTTTTCCATAGTGGCTGTACCAATTTGCAGTCCACCAGCAGTGTATGAGGGTTTCATTTTTTCATCCTCTCCAACATTTGTTATTGCTTGTCCTGTTGATTATAGCTATTCTAACAAGTGTGAGATAGTATCACATTGTGGTTTTGATTTGCATTTTCCTAATAGCTAGCAGTGTCAAGCCATTTTTCATATATTTGTTGGTCATTTGTATGTCCTCTAGAAAGTGTCTGTTCAGGTACTCTGCCATTTTTTGATTGGATCATTTGTTTGTTGTTGTTATTGAGTTGTAAGAGTTCTTTGTATTTTTTAATATTAGTCCCTTATCAGAAGTGTTGCTTGCAAATGTATTTTCCTATTCGGATGCTACTCTCTTTACCTTGTTGACAATTTCTTTGGTTGAGTAGAAACTTTTTAATTTGATGGTAGTCCCCATTCATTTATTTTAGTTTTACCCCCCTTGCTTTTGAGTTGAAAATTCATAAAATCCTCTTTATGTCCAAAGTTATTGAGATTTAGTTCCTATTTTTCTTCTATGCATTTCATTGTTTCAGGCCTTATATTCAGGTCCTTAATACATTTTGAGTTATTTTGGTGTGTAGTGATAGACAACAGTCTAGTTTTTATTCTTTTGCAGATGGCTTCCAGTTTTCCCAGCACTATTTATGGAAGAGACTTTCCTTTCTCCACTGTATGTTTTTAGATTTTTGGCAAAAATATATTTGCCCATATAAATATAAGTTTACTTCTGGACTCTCGAGTCTGTCCCATCAGTCCGTGTGTCTGTTTTTCTGCCAATACATGCCATTTTGATTATTGTCACTTTGGAGTATAATTTGAAGTCAAACAGGTTCGATGCCTCCAGCCTTGTTTTCTTCTCAAATATGGCTTTGGCAATTCGGAGTCTTTTGTGCTTCCAATACAAATATGATGATTTTTTAAATTCTATTTCTTTAAAAATGCCAATGGAATTTTCATGGGAATTGCATTAAATCTGTATAATGCTTTAGGTAATATGGTCATTTTAACTATATTATTTTCCAATCCAAGAACACAAAACATCTTTCAATTTCTTTGTATCTTCATCAATTTCTTTTGATAAGGTCTTGTAGTTTTCATTATATAGTTCTTCACATGTTTTGTTAAATTTATTCCTAGGTATTTTATTCTTTTTGTTGCAATTTCAAAAGGAATTTTTTTCCACTTTTTTTCTTACACTTCATTATTGAGTATAGGAAAGCTATGGATTTTTTAACATTGATTTTTGTATCTAGAGACACTGTATTTGTTTATTGTTTCTAGATGTGTTCTTGTGGAGTCTTTAGGGTTTTCTATATAGAGAATCATGACATTCGCAAATAGTGACAGTTTGACTTCCTCGTTTCCTATTTAGATGCCTTTAAATCTTTCTCTTGCACTGATTGTACTCTCTAGGATCTTGAACGTTATATTGAATAACGTGCAACAGTGGACAATCTTGCTTGTTTCTGATTTTAGAGAGAATGATTTTAGTTTTTCACCATTAAGTAATGTTGGCTGAGGGTTTGTCATATATGGTCTTATTATGTTAAGATACTTTCCTTTTATACCGATTTTGTTAAGTGTTTTGATATAAATGGATGCTGTATCTTGTCAAAGGCTTTTCTGCATCTGTTGATCATATGGTTCTTATTTTTTAATATGTTTATGTGGTGTATCACATTATCCATTTGCGTATGTTAAACATCCCTGTGCCTCTGGGATGAAGTCCACTTGATTGTGTGTATAATCTTTTTAAATGTTGCTGTATTTGGTTTGCTAGTATTTTATTTAGTTTTTGCATCTGTGTTCATGAGAGATATTGGTCTGTAGTTCTCTATTTTGTGTGTTATCTTTACCAGGTTTTGGTATCAGGGTATCATTGGCCTCATACAGTGAGTTGAGAAGTTGCCTATACTGACCGAGCATAAAGCAGTGGTCAACAATAATTCAGTCATTGTAGGGACTTTAACACCTAATTGATACCAATGGACAGATCTTCAGGCAATAAATCAATAAGGAAAGAGCAGACTCAAATGACAAACCAGCCAGGTGGGTTTAATTAATATTTTTAGTGCATTTCACCCTAAGGAATATACCTTCTTCTAGTGTGCATGGCACATTTTCCAAAATAGACCACATATTAGACCACAAAAACATGTCTCAATAAGTTTAAGAAGATTGAACTCTTATCAGTATCTTCTTGGACCACAATAGTTTGAAACTAGAAAGCAAGTACAAGAAAAAAAACTGAAAAATACACACACAAACCTAGGCTAAATATCATGCTACTAAACAATGAATAGGTTAACACAATGAGATCAAGGGGAAAAAAATTAAAAGATACCTAGGTACAAATACAAATGAAAACACAACAACTCAAAATCTATGGAGCGCAGTGAAAACAGTCCTAATTGGGAAATTCACAGCACTACAGGCCTACCTCAAGAAACAAGAAAAAAGCTAAAAATAAACAATCTAACCTGACACTTACAAGAGCTAGAACAAAGCCCAAAGTGAAAAGGAAGGAAATAATAAAGATCGGTGTGGGGGGGAGAATTCTATAAAAAAATACAAAAGTTCGATGAAACCAAGAGCTGTTTCTTTTTCTTTTGAAAGGTAAACAAAATTGAGATTAACATCAGAAGTATGGTCATTTGAGAGGTCTCTTTACCTCTCCTCTTGAAATTACAATAAACTGAACAGCTACAACCCAACAGAAAACATCCAGCCTAGCACACAAACAGTTGTGAGAGATCTGCACATCAGGGCATCTGAAAGCAGGCAAATCAAGATTCAAGGAAAGAGGAAGGAAGAGAAGCAAGAGACTGGTGCTGTGGATGCAGCCTGGAGCTCCTGACAGGGTATGTGGTGGGGGGGGGAGGGATATTAGGTGGCAGTGTGCACTTTCTGTAGTGCTGAAATTCCTGGATAATTTGAAACAACAAAAACAGAAAGGGGAGGGAGTAAAGATCTGATTTTGCAAAAAAGAATGTAGAAGATGCACACAGAAGAAACAGGAGTACATATATATGAAACTTTCTTTTACATAAACTTAATAGTAACCACACACACACACACACACACAAAAATCTAGACACAACAATAAAATGAGGGAACAGAGTGAAATGATAGAAACCACCAAACTAAATGAGACAGAAACACTATGTAGTTATCTAGCTTCTGGAAAATAAAAGAAAAAAATGGCTATAGGAAAAACCTCAGATATAATAATCACCCTAAATGTAAGTGGGCTGAACTCTTTAATAAAAAAAGCACGAGTGTCAGATTGGATAAAAGGAAAACCCAACCATATGCTGCCTTCAAGAGACACATCTCAGTTGCAAGGAAAATATTCTTAAAGTGAAAGTAGAAATATTACTCTAAGCAAATGGTGGCATTTAGAGAAAAGCAGGTGTAGCCATACTTACATCTGATGAAATAGACTTAAGATAAAAAGACAATAGGAGACATAGATAGCCCTTTATCATGATGAAACGGACAATACATCAAGAAGACATAACACCTATCAATATATATGATACTAATAGAAAGCACCAAATATATAAAGCAGCTACTAAAAAAAACTAAAAGAAGAAAACTGACAAACCACAATTACACTTGGGGACCTAAATACCACACTGTCAGTTATGGATAATTATCCAACAAAATCAATAAGGAAATGTCAATCCTTAATATGACACATTAGACCAATTGAACATAATTGACATTTTACAGAGCCTTTCATCTGAATAGAACATAATTATAGATTATTCTTTTATGTACATGGGATATTCTCATGTAATAAACACATTTTTGGTTCACAAAACTAGCACTTAACAACTTTAAGAAGATTGAAATCATACAAGCATATTCTCTGATCACAATTCTTTCAAACCAGAGATCAAAGAGCAAAAAGAATAGGAAATTACCAAACACATTGAGAATAAACAACATGCTACTAATGAATGACTGGGTCAATGACAAAATAAAATGGGAGATCAAGAGATATGTCTAAACAATGAGAAGGAAAATGCCATATATCAAAACTTTGGGGGAAAGATGAATTTTACAGATGATTTTACAATCATGGAAGAATTAACACCTAATATTCTCAAACTATTTGTTAAAAATTTGGAGAAGGGAGGGCTTCTATACTTGTTTTTATGAGCCCATAAATAACCTGATTCCCAAAACCAGACAGCAAGATTACAGAAAAAGAGAGAGGGGGGGAGGGAGGGAGGAGGGAGGAAAGAAAGAAAGAAAGAAAGAAAAGAAAGAAAGAAAGAAGAAAAATTATAAGCCAATGTTTTTGATAAATATAGATGCAAAAGTCCTCAAACACAAATATTCAAAAATCAAATTCAGCAATACATTAAAAAAAGTTCATACATCATGAGTAAGTGGGACTTTTTCCCTGAGTTGCAAGGTTTTTTCAAAATCCAGAAATTAACATGTTACATTACATTAAAAAAAATTGAAAGAAAATCATACAACCATATCAAAAGATGCAGGAATAAGCCTTTGAAAAATGCAGCATACTTTTATGATAAAAACTCTCAGTAAAGTGGGAGTAAAGGGAACATAGCTCAACATAATAAAGGCCATATATGAAAACCTACAACTAACATACTCAATGGGAAAAAGGTAAAACCACTTTTCTTAAAATTAGGAACACAGATATGGATGTTACTTTCCACCTGTTTTATTAAACATAGTATTAGAAGTCCTAGCCACCACAATCAGACAATAAAATAACATAAAGAGTATACGAATTGGAAATTAAGAAGTATAACTTTCATTATCGGCAAATCACATGATACTATGTAGAGAGAAACCAATGATTCCACCAAAAACTGTTAGAATTGATAAATGAATGCAGTAAAGTAACAGCATTACAAAATTCAGAGTCAATTGCATTCCTATATACCAATAATGAACTATCAGAGAAATTAAGAAAACAATCTAAATTTACCATTGCATTTAAAAAAAATACCTAGTAAAGAACTAACCAATGAGGGTAAAAAGACCATTTCTTGGATAATTAGAAGACATTGAAGAAAGAAATTGAAGATGCAAATTGTAGAAGCATACACAGTGCTCATGGATAGGAAGAATTAACATCATAAAAACATCCATACTACCAAAGCAATCTATAGATCAATGTGATTCCTATCAAAATATTGAGGATATTTTTCACAGATCTTGAGCAAATAATCCAAAAATTTATGGAACCACAAAAGACCTGAATAGTCACAGAAATCTTGAGAAAGAAGAACAAAAAAGTTGAGGTATCACAATACCTGATATTAATCTATACTATATTCTATAGTAATCAATACAATGGTTCTTGTATAAAAATAGACAAATAGGTCAATGGAATAGAGCCCAGAATAAACCCACACTATATGGTCATTAAATCAATCTATGAAAAGAAAGAGAAAGAATATACAATGGAGTAAATAAAGCCAATCAAAGAAATGAATGTTGCAAAAACTGGACGATATATGCAAAAAAAAAAAATGAAACGCTCACTGCTTTCTTTACACCACTAATAGAAGAATAAACTCAAAGTAGATTAAAGATTAAATTTAAGGGCGAAGCCTCAAAATTCCTAGTAGAAAATATAGGCAGTAACACTCGGACATTCTCTTAGTAGTGTGTATGGTTGTGTGTGTGTTGCGTGCGCGCGCGTGTGTGTGTAAAGGAAACAAAGAGAAAATACAGAAATGGGGCTTATATCGAGCTAAGAATTCTTTTTTCACAGCGAGGAACCATCAACAACAACAAAAGAGACCTTCTGACAATGAGACTATATTCACCGAATGATACATCCATTAAGGGTTTATATCCAAAATTTCTAAAGAATCATGTAACTTACACTGAAAAAAAAAAAAAAAACAATAAACCCAATTAACAATGGCCAGAGTACCTCATTAGGCATTTCTCCAAAAAAGGACATACAGATGGCAATAGACATATGAAAAGATGTCAAGGTCACTAATTGTCAGAGATTGCAAATTAAAACACAATGAGATATTCATCTAATTGCCGCAGCCAGAATGGCTGTCATCACAAATATAAACAGCAGTGTAGCAAGGATGTGGAGAACAGGGAACTTTCATGCACTATCGTGACTGCCAGTTGGTTCAACCAGTATGGAAAACAGTGTGGTGTTCCTTAAATAGTAAAAGTAGAACTATTCTTGTGACCAACAATTCCATTTCTTTGTATTTATCCAAGAAAAGCACAAAACCTAATTTCAAATATATTGCACTCCTAATATTCACTGCAGAGCTAATTTACATAGCCAAGAAGTGGAATCGACCTAAGTGTGCATCAATACTAATTGGATAAAAGAAGTATATGTACATATATACAATGGAATGTTACCAGTCCATAAATGAAATCTTACCATTTGCAATGACATGCTTGACTTAACTCGCTTAACTGCTTGAGACTGGAGACCTGCCCCTGCACCCCCGTTTCCTCCCCCTTTCTACCTTCTGCCATTGCAGGGTGATTTCTTGAATTTCTCCATAGTTGTATGGCTTGTTCATCCAGGTTTTTTTCCTTCTTGTATGCTCCTTGTTTCCATTCACAACTTTGATTTGGTCTTCAGAGGAATAAACAGAGTCTCTATCATTTACATATTTTTTTTCTCTCGATGCTTATATTTTCAAAGTATTTCTATTTGATTTGATCATATGATTCTTATTTTTTAATTTGTTTATGTGGTGTATCACATTAATCTATTTGCATATGTAAACCATCCCTGTTCCCTGATGAAGTCCACTTGGATAGTGGTGTATAATCTTTTTTAATATGTTGCTGTATTCGGTTTGCTAGTATCTTATTTAGGAGTTTTGAATTTGTATTCATGAGAGATATTGGTGTGTAGTTTGTGTGTGTGTGTGTGTGTGTGTGTGTGTTATCTTTACCAGTTTTGGTATCAGGGTAATATTGGCCTCATAAATAAGTTGGAAGTATACCTTGTCTTTGAATGTTTGGTAGAATTCACTGGTGAAGCTATCTGTTCCTGGACTTTTTACTTTTTGGTAGTTTTTTGATGATTGTTCCCATTTTATACTGTTGATCAGTCTATTTAGATTCCCAGTTGTTTTTTGATTCAGTCTAAAAAGATTGTATTTTTCTACGTACTGGTTCCATTATTCTAGTTATTAAAATTTTTTTGGGTTGTTACATACTTTCCCATAGTTTCTTGTATGATCCTTTGTATTTCTGAGTGTCTGCTTCATTTCCCCTCTTTAATCCTTGATTTTGTTTATTTTGTTTGTTTTCTATTTTTTCTTTAGTGAATCTAGCCAGGATTTGTCAATTTTATTTACCTTCTCAAAGAACAGCTCTTTTGTGCATTTATTTTTTCTATATTTTTTCCTGTTTTCAATTTCATTTATTTCTGCTCTAATTTTATTATTTCCTTCCTTCTGTGACTTTAGGCTCATGTTATTCCTATTCTACTTTTTGTAAAATAAAGCATTAGGTCATTATTTGGGCTCATTTTTGGAGATAGGCCCCGTAATGATATGAACTTTCCTCTTATGACTGCTTTTTGCCGTGTCCAAAGGTTTGATATGTTGTATTATCAATTATCACTTGTTATATATGTAATCTCTTGCTCTCTCTTTTTATTTCTTCTCTGACTAGTTATTTTCAGTCTCATGTCATTTAATCTCCATGTATTTGTGTTTCTTCCTGATTTCCTTCTGCAGTTGATCTCTAGTTTCAAAACATTATGATTTGGAGATATGGTTATTTATGATTTCAATCCTCTAATATTTGTTGAGGCTATTATCTCTATGTCCTAGTATGTGGTCATCCTTGAGAATGTTCATGCACACTAGAGAAGAATGTAGAAGCAGTTTTTGGGGGATGGAAGGCTCTGTAATTGTTAACTATGTCAATTAGTCTAAGGTATCTCTAAGGATGTTTCCTTATTGATTTCCTTTAGATGATATGTCCCACATCTGACAGTTGATTATTTAGGCCCCCTACATATGATAGTGTTTTGGTATGTTTCTCCCTTTAGTTCTGTTAGTATTGCTTTACATAATTCGGGGCTCCCTGATTGGGAGCACAGATATTAACAAGTGTATATATTTTCTTGGTGGCATGATTGCCTTTATCATTATGAAATGTCTCTCAGTATCTTTCCTTTAACCTTTTTTTTTTTGAAGTCTATTTTGTCTGATGTTAGTACCACTACTCCACTTTTCTCTGAATGCTATTTGCTTGAAATATCATTTTCCATCCTTTCCTTGAGTCTATATTTGTCTTTGGAACTGAGATGTGTCACCTGGAAGCAGCATTATGTTTGGTTTTGTTTTTTTATCCAATTTTGCAGCCTATGCCTTTTTATTGGTAAGTTCAATCTATTTACATTTAGGGTGATTATTGAAATATGAAAGTTTCTATAGCATTTTATCTTGTGCTTTCTGGTAGCTCAGTGTTTCCATTGCTTCTTGTCCTTGTGTTCTGTTTTCTTTATATTTGTTTTTTTTTTGGGGGAGGTTTTTTCTGGTCCTTTTTTATATACTTCAGTTTTGAATTTTTGGCAGGTGGTTACCATTACTAAAAGTAAGGGGTAGTTATATATATGTATATATGTGTGTTGTATGTGTGTGTGTTCTGTGTGTTGGTGTGTCTGTGTGTCTGTCTTGTGTATGGTGTTGATATATATACATACACACTGTATATAGTCATCCATTTTCTTTTCTGCATGCCTTATCCCCATTCCTCTTTTGTTAATTTAGATCTTTAATCCCCCCTTTTCAGTCATTGTTGTCTTATTTTTTTCCCTATGTATGTATGCTGAACATTCATTGCTATCTTGCTATAGCAAATATCTTCTTATCGTTTAAGCTTATAATCCTTGTTGTTGTTTTAGTAACGGTTCCACTCTCTGTTTCTGTTTCCCTCTAGTCACCTTATCCTAATTATGTATTTTTTGTCATTTTTTTTAGGTGACTGACCCATTCAGTTTTCCTATAATGTGGAGCTTCATAGTGGAGAATTCCCGCAATTTTTGTATGTCTGGAAAGGTCTTTATTTCTTTTTTTCATGTCTGAAGTAGAGCCTTCCTGGAGGTATATTATTCTTGTCTGGTAGTTTTTTCATTTAATAGTTTGAATATTTGATTCCACTCTTTCTGGCTTGTAAGGTTTGTGCTGAGAAGTCCAACGATCATCTAATGGGATTTTCTTTATCAGTTTACTGTCTTCTTTCCCTGGCTACCCTGAGAATTCTGTTTGTCTTGATTTTTGTAACTTTTAATATACTGTATTCTTGTCAAAGTCCTTGTGGGGTTGAGATAATTAGGTGTTCTGGTTGAACTTCTTGAATCCAAACTAGCTCATTCCTTAGATTTAGTAAATTCTCCATCAACTATTTGTTTGAAAATGCTTTCTGATCCCTGTTCCTTTTTCCTCAACTTCGATAATGCATATTATTCTTATGTTTCCTCTCCTGGAGGTATCTGCTAGTCCTTGACTTTTTCTTTCATTATTTTTTCATTCTTCAGTTTCTCTCTTCTTCCTTTTGATTTTATTTCTAGATTTTGTCCTCAATTCACTGATCCTTTCCTCCATTTGTCAACTCTATTCCCAGGCTTGCTATTTCATTTTAATTTTTTTTGTTTGTGTCTTTATCTTCAGAAGTTCTATTTTAGTTCTTTTTGGAGGTTTCAATCTCCTTGCTAAAGAACTCGTTCTGCTCATCTAGTTTTTTTTTTTTTTTCAATTCCTGAAATTGTTGACATGATTCATTTTGGATCTCACTAAAGTCATTTCAAAAAGTACAATCCTGAATTCTCTGTCATTAAGTCACACATTCTATGTCTGTAAGCTTAGTTTTCTGGAGATTTTCTCTTTCTTTCTGAGCTGCCTTTTCACCTTGGTTTTTTCATGTGTTTAAAGGAGTATTTCTCCACCTCGGCGTTAATGGAAATTTATTGTTTTTGTTTTTGATTTTGTTTTTTCAGAAAGAAGATTTATTCTATATAAAGGTCTCTCTTTAGCCTGTTTCAAAGAAGGAGTTTTTTCTCTGGTTTTTCATTCAGTGGCATCTAATCCTTGGATCCCTGCTTTATATGAAACCTTAAGAATGTCTTTTTTATTCTGATAGGTGTTTAGTCATACTTGCTACTCTCATTCTCAGTCCTGTCTTTGTTATGACAGTTTCAATAGTGTTTTCTCAGATTCCCCAGGGCTCCAGTGTTCGGTTTTGGAAGATATGTGTGAGGGTCCCTCTGGGATAAGGATAGGGGCTGAGGCTCAGCCTGTTTTGAACCCAAGGCTGGTAAAAAATTAACTGTTGTTTCTTCTGCCATCACTGCTTCTCTGCTTTCCTGCCCTGATGGCTTGGCCCTGCTGCTGGCCATGTGGAGCTCACAGCTTTCCCAGGTAGGGCTGTTCAATGAACTGGCTGCACGTTCTCATTTCCCTCTCCTTTACAGGAAGCTCTGGCTGTGGAGGTCAGCTTTATTATCTCCCAATCCACTGCCGGACACCCAGGGTTCTGACATATGGTAGCTCTTATGCGAAGATCCATGCTAAGACATGCTGATGTGCAGTTTGTTTGTTTTGTTTTGCTTTGCTTTGTTTTTTGAGTTTAAGGTGTTCGCTTATTGTTGTTTCAAGGGGAGATATCTGGGGATGACTCTCACTCCACCATGTTTTCTGATGTCCCTCGCCAATTTTTTTTACTTTTCAAAGACTCAAATCTGCAGTTAGTGGACTGCAAAAAGAGTTCTTTATCCTTCAGCACTTTAGTAAGGGTTGTAGAGTAACTTTTCAGTAGCTATTTGTTAAATGAATAAATTGAATAATGCAATACTTTGCATTGAGTGATTACCCTATGCTAATGCTGGGCCCTGTAATCTTGACTTTATTACTGAGCATATATTCTAAATTTCTATGTTAAAAGTAAGTTTACCAATCATAATTATACTTAATTCTTTATTTTCCATAGGAACTTGTAATTTTGGTAGCCTAAAAAAATCAACTCCCATAGAAAGCTTTTATATATGGCTTTGGTAGAGCTCATCCCACTTTTCCCTCTGCCAGAAGAGTGCATATTTGATGGAAATGTCTGCTCGGAGTACTCCATTCTCCTAGCCATAGTGATTGGTTTAATATTGAGCATACACCATAGTCTGGGTCAAGCAGAAGCATCCAGTGGAAATGGAGAATATGAAGAAATGAACAAACACATTGGGATTTAAGGACACTGTGTAAAATTACTGTTTAACCTGTAAATATTTGAGGAATAACTTAGAGTATACCAAGGGTAAAATGGAATGTCATAATGCCATAGTGAGGACCAAGTAGAGTATGCTATAAAATAAAAATCTTCATTGGATTAATTTTTACCGTTGCACAGCTTGTGAAAGAGTTAAACAAGATTGTTGCAAACAGCAGCAAAAGTACTCGACAGTTGTTATTTCTAAAAATAGAAAATTTTCACAGCCATGTCACTGGGAAATTTTGCAGATTATCCAAGGAGAGCTTTATTTTTAGGCTTAGGGAAATCATGTTTTCTAGTTTTACAGTGTTATTTAAAAAGGTAAAGTTGTATTTATTTTTTATCAATTCACTTGATCTTGTTTGGAGAAAACAGTCTGAATTAAAAGGAAAATATCCTCATAGAAGAAAGTTGTAATGAAAAATTATTCTTTTTAAATCTCTAATATCTACAAAATAAATCTTGAATTTCTTTTCACAGTATTAGCATTCTTACACAATCTGCTTTCAAACAACTTTCTAATCTCTCTCATTATTACGTTGGTCTACAAGTACCCTCCAGTCCCCAGAACACAAATTGTACCCCTCCACTTGCCATTCTCTTTATATTAAATATCAATTCTAATTTTCTTAGCTTGTTTTTTTTTTTATTCCAGATAGTACCCATATTTCCTTCTCCCTGTCCACACAATTTCCCTTATTATTAATAACTTGCATTAGTGTGGTACGTTTGTTACAATGGATGAACCAATAAATATAGTTTCATAGAATACATTAGGCTTCATTCTTTGTATTGTGCATTCTATTCATTTTGACATGTATATAATGATATGTATCCACCATTAAATTATCATATGGAATAGGTTCTTTGCCTTAAAAATTCCATGTGCTTCACCTATTCATCCCTTTCTTCCTCCCTTCCATTGGGTCTCTAGCAACCACTGATCATTTTACTGTCTCTATAGTTTTGCCTTTTCTTGAAGGCCATATAATTGAAATCATACAGTATGCAACATTTTCAGGTTGGCTTCTTTCATTTAGCAATATGCATTTAAGTATCCTCCACATCTTTTCATGATTTGATAGCTCACTTATCTTTAATTCCAAATAACATTCCACTGAATGAATGTACCACAGTTTGCATATCCATTCAATCTATGAAAACATCTTAGTTGCTTCCATATTTTGGAGGTTTTGAATAAAGCTACTAGAAATACTTGTGTGCAGGATTTTGTGTTGACATATGTTTTCAACTCTTTTGGTTAAATACAAGGGTGTGTGTTTGCTGGATAATTTGTAAAAGTATGTTTAATTTTTAAAGAAACAGTCTTCCAAAGAGGCTTTGCCATTTTTCATTTCTACCAGCAGTATGTGAGAGTTCCCATGCTTCAAGTCTCATTTGGTGTTCTCAGTGGTTAGGATGTTACCATTCTATTAGATGTAGACTAGTATCGCATTGTTTTGATTTACAATTTTCTAATGACATATAATGTTAAGCTTTTCCTTCAAACACTTATTTGCCAGCCATCTAGATAGCTTCTTTAGTTAGTAAGTCTGTTCAGATTTTTGGCCATTTTGTAATTGGGTTTTTGTTGTATTATTGCTGAGATTTAAAATTATTTGTGTATTTTGGTTACCAGTCCTTTATTATATGTGTGTTTTCATATTTTCTATCAGTCTGTGACTTGTCTTTTATTCTGTTAACCAATGCTTTCACAGCAAAAGATGTTAATTTTAATGAAGTACAAGTTATCAGTTTTGTGTTTCATAGATGATGTTTTTTGCATTTTACCTAAAAATTGATCACTAAACCAATGGTCTCCTATATTATTGCCTGCTAGGAGTTTTCTAGTTTGAATTTTGCATCTAGGTCTATGAGCCATTTGAGTTTATTTTGTGAAAGATATAAGGTCTGTGTGTCTAGATTTATTTTTTTGCAGTAGATGCCCAGTTTTTCTAGCATATTTATTGAAAAGACTATCCTTTCTCCACTGATTTCCCTTTGTTCTATGTCAAAGTCCTGTTTACTATAATTTTGTGGTTCTATTTGTGGGTCTTTATTCTGTTACATTGATCTATTTGTCTTTCTTTGTCAATACTGAACTATCTTGATGACTGTAACCTTATAGTAAATCTTGAAAGAAGATAGTGCAAGTATTCTGATGTGTTTCTGTCTATGATTTAAAACCATGAAATGGGGGATGTAATGTACAGCACAGGGAATAAGTGATTAATATCAAAATAATTCTGTATGCTGACAGATAGTTACTAGACATAGCATGGTGATCAGTTGTAAGATATGTGAATGATGAATCACTACATTGTAAGCCTGAAATTAATATAATATTGTATGTCAACTATACTTTAATTAAAATAAATGAATGCATGAATGAATGAATGAATGATAAAGTCTTGGGAAAAAAGAGATTTTGTTGGCTATTCAAGTTCTTTTTTTTTTTTTTCCATATAAGCTTTAGAAGTTTCAAAAAACCACAAATAACTTATTGAGATTTTGATAGGAGTTGCATTGAATCTATATATCAGGTTTGGAACTAACTGACAATAATATTGATTCTTCCTATCTATGAACATAGAATAGATCTCCATTCATTTAGAATTTCTTTGATGTCTTTCATCAGAGTTTTGTCATTTCCTCATATAGAGTTTGTACATATGTACTTAGATGTATTTATTGGATGGTAGTCTAAATGGTATTGTGTTTTAGTGGGCATTTAATTTATTGGTGGTAGTGCAAACTATATTGTGTTTTAAACTTCAAATTCCAATTGTTCATTGCTGTATTTAGGAAAGCAATTGAATTTTGTGTATTAACCTTGTACCCTGCAACCTTGTTATAAATATGTATTATTTTCCACTTTTTGTAGTTAATTCATTGGGTTTTTTCTACATAGAAAATTATGTCATCTGTGAGTAAAGACAGTTTCTATCTTCCTTTCTAGTCTGTATACCTTTTTTTTCTTTTTTTCTGTTTTTTTTTTTTTTTTTTTTTTGCTTATCGAATTAGCTAGGACTTCTAGTATAATATTGAATAGTAGTGGTGAGAGGAGACATCCTTATCTTGTTCCTAACTTATGGTGAAAGCATCAAGTTTTGTAGCTGTTTATTATCAGGTTGAAGAAATTTCCCTCTGTTACTAATTTGCTGAGAGATGTTATTATGAATGGATGTGTAGATATCTCCTCAAGAGAGTGATTTCATTTCCTTTGGATATATACCCAGAAGAGGAATTGCTAGATTCATATGCTAGTTCTATTTATATTTTTGTGGAAACTTCAAACTGTTTTCCATAGAGGGGTACCAATTTATATTTTCATTAGTAATGTACAAGGATTCTCTTTCCTTCAAAACATTTTTCTTACCTTTTATGGTTCTTTATTAAGTTTATTGGGGTAACATTGGTTAATACAATTATATAATTTTCAGGTGTACATTATAATTTGACATCTGTATATTTTATTGTGTGTTTTACCGCCAAAGTCCAGTATCCTTCAGCTACCATATATTTGATCCCTTAACTCACTTTAACCCCCCAACCCCCTATATTTGACACCCTTTAACTGCCTACCTACCCCCTTTTCCCCAACTCCTACTTTCTGGTAACCACTAGACTACGTCCATGCCCATGACTCTCTGTTTGTCCTGTTTCATTTGTTGCTTTTAGGTTTATATCTCACATATAAGTGATATCATGTGATTTTCAAATTTTTTCTATCTGGCTTATTTTTGCTTAGCATAATTATCTCAAGGTCCACCCATGTTGTCGCAATGGCAATATTTCATTTCTTCTTATGGCTGAGTAATATTTCATCATATATAATGTTCCACAACTTTTTTATCCAGTCATCTATCATAGGACACTTCGGTTCCTTCCATGTTGGCTTTAGCTCAAGTGGTTACTTCGTCATGGCAACAAATACCTTTTATGTTTTGATGATGAGCATTCTAACTGGTATGAAGTGATAACTTATTATAGTTTTGGTTTACATTTCCCTGATTATTAGTAGTAATAAATATATTTTCATATACTTATTGGCTATTTGTACATCTACTTTGGAAAAATGTCTTTAGGTCCTTTGCCCATTTTTTAAAATTAATTTATCTGGTTTTGTTGCTATTGAGTTGTATGGGTTTCTTATATATTTTGGATATTAACTGTCAGATATAATGGTTTGCAAATATTTTCTTTCATTCTGTAGGGTGCTTTTTATTCTACAGTTTCCTGTTTGGTGCAGAAGCTTTTAGTTTAATATAGTTCTACTTGTTTGTCCCTCCCCCACCTTTATTGCTTTACTTCTGCTTTCAAATCCAAAAATCATTGTCAGATCAATATCAAGGAGATTTCCCTCTATATTTTTTCTACATTTGTGGTCTCAGGTCTTTCGTACAACTTTTTATACCATTTTGAATTGAGTTTTCTGTAAATTGTGGAATAGGAGTCCAATTTTATTCTTTTGCATGTAAATATCCACTTTTCCCACACCATTTATTGAAGATACTATCAGTTTTAATGGTTTTTTGGTAGAGTCTTTAGGGTTTTCTGCATATGAGAGCATGGCATTGCAAACAGAGGCAGTATGCTTCACTCATTTTGATTAGGATTTTTGATTTCTAATTGCTCTGGCTAAGATTTCCAACTCTATGTTGAATAGAAGTGATAAGAGTAGGCAACCTTGTCTTCTTTCTGATCCTAACCAAAAAAGTTGAAAGATTTGAAAAATAGCATTACCTGGTGGGCTTGTCACGTACAGCCATTATTATGTTGAGGTACATTCCATCTATATTTTTGTTGAGAATTTTTATCATGAACAGATGATTATACAGTCCTTTGTTTTTGTTACAGTGGTGTATCACATTTATTGATTTATACCCATCTGTTCTTTGATTTATGTGGATTTCTGTTTCACATGTGTCTTTTTTACTGAAAGGAACTGTGTAAAAGCAGTTCACCAAATACAAAATAAATACTAAAGAAATAAGCTGATATGTCATAAAAATATTTATTTCACATATTTCACCAAAAAATGCTTATGAAAAGGCAGGAAAAAAAAACAAAATAATTTTATTCACTGTTGGTGTCTATGCTGTAATCTAAAGCAATCAACCTTCTCTTTTTAATTGCTCTAAATATTCACTCAGGATATTTTTGGAAGTACTACTTCCATTGTCTATATATTTGGAAGTACTACTTCAGTTTCACTATTTATGTTTGTTTTTAGGTGATCTTTTCCCAAACCCTATCTTTTGCTAAGTTTTCATAAATTCTTCAGTATTCACTGCAACATTTTTTTAAGTCTGAAATTTTAAGCCCTGTTAGATGTTTTGATCAATATCTATAATTGCAGCTTCCAGCTTTGTGGCCAATTGAAGAGCTCTAAATATTTTCTGCAGTGAATGAAAATGGTTCAAGGTCACTACTGTATTCATCATCAGCAGGATGGGCTTCAGATATTAAGTGAATTAATTCATTATCAGTTAATTCATAATCAACTAGTAATTTGTTAATATCATCAACATTCAAATTAATCAGAGCTTCCTTATTGACATTTATTTAATAAGTTAATAATGCCAATTAATCCCTCTTTAGCTGTTGGAACCACATTCCCTTGTAATAACCACTTCTGGCCATATTGTTGTTCCTCAAACATTTGAAGTTTATGGCTTTATATAACTCAAAGCTAAAGCAATATTCTTGATAAAATTTAAAATTGTGTATTTTCCAGGCTACTGTGACTGTAAGTGAATCATTATCTTCAAGTTTATTAAAAATATCATTAAAACACCATTTAATATAACTAATCTTAAAGGTGGAAATAATGCCTTGATCCAATGGTTTTGATCAGGGAAGTTGTATTTGGGTGGAAAATATACAACTTTTATATTTGGATGTTCTAAATTGTACGAATGAGCAGGTGCATTATCTAAAAGTGATTTAAAAGGAAGACGTTTTTCTTCATATAATTTTCAGCTTCTACAGCAACATATTTGTAAAACCAATCCCCAAAACATCAGTAGTCATCAATCTTTTTATTTGCCATTCAATGAATGGGAAGATCATTAAACTTTGTTCATTTCATTGATGGTGGTTGGAGGGTGCAATTTATAAGCAAAGGTTTTGATAAGTCGTCTCCTGCCGTATTGCTGTAGAGCAATAATGTCACACAATCTTCATTTACCTTAAAGTCACTAATATGTTTCATATTTTTCATTGCAAAAGGTTTTGTTGGGCCACCTTCTCCAAAACACAGCTATCTCATCAACATTAAATATTTGATCTGGAAGAAATTTCTTTTCTTCAATTGCTTTAGCAATTTGTGTTAAAAAAATTTTTAGCTGTATTTATATCAGCAGATGCAGCCTCACCTTTGAATTTAAAGGTTGTGTAATGAATATAATTTTTTTTTAATTTCTCAAACTTTCCCTTACTCCCAGAAAAATCAAATTCCTGTTTAGCAGATGCTGAAGATTAATTGTTAATAATATTCACAGCTTTTTGTCTTATCATGGAGCTGTTTACAGGCATTATTTTTTGTACATGGTCCCTTGACCCATATCATCAGTGCCTTCTCCATTTTTTCTATTTTAGGTTTTCTCGTATATGAAGAAAATTTTGAATTTCCTAAGGATCAAGATGTGACACTACTAATACTTTCCTTCATTAATTTATTTATATCATTATTCAGACTGTGGATTCATTTGCCCATACGACTTAGCAGTTGATGAAGATTTTTCTTATTTTTCAAGTCAATTTAAAATTTCCATTTTAATATCCAAAGATGGAGATTTTCACTTACTCATTTTTATTAAATTTGCTAGACATTTTCAAATTTAAGGGAGGATATACACCTGTGAGCATAAAAACAAAGGTCAGCTTTTCCATTTTTCTCAGGTAGTATTTTCAATGATCAAACAATTTTTTTGTGCAGGTAGAGACATATTGTTAATACTCACACAGCTATATGTGATACTTTATGTGGCATCAATTCCAGGTTTTCAATTTTCTTGAAAAATTGATTTTTTTTAACATCTAGAGGTGTATGTTCCCTTTGAAATTGTTATAAGTAAAAACAGCTCATATATAATATCGATTACTTGTGTTTACTTACACTTAGTTATGATACGTTATCTTTAAGTGTTAGTGATGTAATCGCAAAGTAATATACATCTAAGTTACAAGTATCTTTAATTGAATTATGACACAACTGATGTGTCATGTCAGTTCCTGCAGCTATTGATCACTGATTTAACATTTTGTTAAATTAGTTTCAACTGTTACAGACCATGGCACAACAATCAATTTTCAATGTTCCAGTGATAATTATTTGTTAGTAGTATTATTTCTTTGACCATTGCTAAGTTAAACTATTGTTTTTTAGAAAGAATAAATGCCAATAATGGAAATGAAAATGAAAGAACCCATAGAATGAGACTTCATAAATGGGAACTGTATATAAAAAGTCCGGTTAAATGGGGGGAATATTTACTGTGTGTGTGTGTGTGTGTGTGTGTGTGTGTGTATAAAAACTTATGTAAAAATAATGCCGTGTAAATCGAGGGATGACCTATATTGAACCATCTTTTCATCCTGGGGTTAAATCCTACTGGATTGTACTGTATGATAATTTTAATGTGCTATTGAATTAAGTGTAACCTTCCGTTGAAGATTGTTGCATCTATGTTCATCAGGGATATTGGCCTGTAAATTTTCTTTTTTGTAGTACCCTTATATGGCTTTGTAATCAGAGTAGTGATGGCTTCATAAAATGAGATTAGACATGTTCCATGTTCCATGAGTATTAGTTCTTTAAATGTTTAGTATAATTCATCAGTAAAGCTATCTGGTCCTGGACTTTTTATTTGGGAGAGATTTTTGATTACTGATTCAATCTCTTTATTAGTTATTGGCTTCTTCAGAGTTTCTATTTCTTCATGATTCAGTCTTGGGGAGTTAATTCTTTCTAGGAACTTATTTCTTTCTACTACATTATTCATTTTGTTAGTGGGTAATTGTTCATAATAGTCTTATAATCCTTTGTATATCAGTAATATCAATTGTAATGTCTTCTGTTTCATTTACCTTAGTCTCCTCTTTTTTTCTTAGTCAAGTAAAAGTTTTGTCAATGTTATCTGTTTCAAAAAAATGAAACAACTCAATGTGATATATAGGTAACATACAATATTAATTTTAAGTATACATCATAGTTATTTCAACATTTTTATACCTAAAGAAGTCATCACCATTATAACCATAAAATGCTATCACAATATTATTGACTATACCCCCTATGCTGTATACCACATCCCTATGACTTATTTGTTTCACACATCTCCATGTTAGTCATATTGGTTGCAGGTTACAACATGTTGATTAGACATTTATATAACTTACAAAGTGATCATTCAGATAAATCTAGTACTCATCTGACACCAAACATAGTTATTACAATATTATTGACTATTGGAATCTTCTATACCCCTTCACCTTTTATACCTTTTTTTGATTATCCTTTTATTTTAAATGTCATACTTAATAGAAGTAATAATCAATGTAACATAATATTTAATGTATGGCAAGGTGGTATTTTAAAGCTGTTACTAATAAAGATAATAAGATGCAGTAAAGAGAATTATTAAGTGTACAGATCCTGAGAATCAAGCAACATGGATTAGTTACATTTACAATAATAATAATAATGATGATGAATGATGATGATGATGATGATGATGAATGATGATAAAAGCAAGTGCTTTTAATATCTGGAAAAAAACCCAAAAATGTTTATGTTGAAATATTTTACCATAATTTCATGAAGATTACTAAGTGTTCCTGACAGAAAACATTGTTTTTCTAAATAATATAGCAAAATTACATGACCAATAGCTTTGGCTACATCTATAACTTATTTTTAAGTAATGTTTGTCAGATACATGCTACATTTTTAATTTTTTTTATTTTCATTTTTAAAAAATTATAACTTGACATACAATATTATATTAGTTTCAGGTATATAACACAGCGATTAGACATTTAATATAAATTATGAAGTGATCACTCTGATAAATCCAATACCCATTTGAAACCATACATAGTTATTACAATAATACTAACTATATTCCCATGCTATAACTCCACATCCCCATGACTATTTTTAACTACCAATTTTTTACCTCTTAATTTCTACCACCCTTCACATATTCCCCCACTTTCAATTATGATAATGATCAAAATGCTTTCTATATCTGTGGACATGTTATTAAATTATACACGTGGCCTTATTAACCAATGTCGCCTCAGTACATTTAATTTAAAAATGAAGTAATGTAATCATCTAAATGTAATGCTATTTATTTTAAAGTGTGTATTTTAGATTAAAGTAAAAATAGATGGTTTATATTTTTCTAAGTAACTGAAGAAAATTAACTTTACAATTAAAGGTCAGGGATTTAATTTCCCTTTGGATATTGATCTGAGTTTACTCATAGATATGTTTTCTAGGCTTCAGAAATTTAAGAAGGAGAGGCATACTCTTTGATTTCATGTTTAATCCTTTTTTAAATTTATTTTTATTATGGCGACTTTGGATAACGAAATCAAGTAAGTTTCAGGTATATAATTCAACCGTAAGGCATATATATAATTGTATATGTAAGGTGTACATTTCAACAGTAAAGTGTGTGTGTGGTGTGTGTGTGTGTGTGTAGTGCATGGAAGGCAAATATATATATATATATATATATATATATAGTATATTTATATATATATTATATATGTACACATATATATAATATATATTGCATTGTTGTGTTCACCATTCATAGTTATATTTCTGTCACCACATATTTGACCCCTTTTACCCCATCTACTTCCTCCCCCCCTCTCCCCTCTACAGTACCCCTTGGTAACCACTAGTTTATGTCCATGTCCATGAGTCTCTGTTTGCCTTGTTCATTTGTTCCTTTTAGGTTTATATCCACATATCCAGGGATATAATGTGGTTTTCAACTTTTTCTGTCTGGCTTATTTGGCTTAGCATATTTCTCTCGAGGTCCATCCATGTTATCCAAATGGCAGTATTTCATCTCTTCTTATGGCTGAGTAGTATTCCATTGTAATATATGTACCAAAGCTTCTTTATCCAGTCATCTATCATAGGACACTTCAGTTGCTACTGTTAACATTGGTGTGCCAATATCTTTTCAGATATGTTTTAAGTCCTTGGGGTAAAATACCCAGTAGAGGGATTACTGGATCATATGGTAGATCAATTCTTAGCTTTTGAAGAACCCCATACTGTTTCACATAGTGGCTGTACCAACCTGCAGTCTCACCACCAGTGTATGAGGGTTCCTTTTCCTCCACATCCTCTTCAACACTTCTTACTAATGTCCTATTGATAACACTATTCTAACAGGTGTGAGATGGTATCTCATTATGGTTTTTATTTGCATTTCCCTAATAGCTAGCAATATCGAGAATATTTTTATGTTTTGTTGGCCATTTGTATGTATTCTTGGGAGAAGTGTGTATTCAGGTCCTCTGCCTATTTTTTGATTGAATCATTTGGGGGTTTTTTTGTTGTTATTGAATTGTATGAGTTCTTTGCATATTTTGGATATTAGGTGCTTATAAGAGGCATTGCTTGCAAACATATTTTCCCATTTGGATGGTTATCTTTTTACCTTGTTGATGGTTTCTTTTGCTATGCAGAAGTTTTTTTAGTTTGATGTAGTCCCATTCATTTATTTTCGCCTTCCTTCGTTGCTTTGAGTCAAATTCGTAAATTCCTCTTTAAGCCCAAGGTCCATGAGTTAGTTCCTATGTTTCCTTCTATACATCTTATTGTTTCAAGTCTTATTTCAGGTCCTTAATCTATTTTGAGTTAATTTTAGTGTGTGGTGATAGACAACAGACTAGTTTTCATTCTTTTGCAGGAGGATTTCTAGTTTCCTCAGCACTATTTATTGAAGAGGCTTTCCTTTCTACACTCTATGTTTTGGCTCTCTTGTCAAAATTATTTGCCTATATATACATGGGATGATTTGTAGAATCTCGACTCTGTTCCACAAATCTGGGTGTCTGTTTTTTGCCAATACCATGCTGTTTTGATTACTGTCGCTTTATAGTATAATTTGAAGTTGGGCAGCAGAGTGAAGCCTTCCAGCCTTGTTCTTTTTTCTCAGGATAGCTTTTGGCAATTTGGGTCTTTTTGTGCTTCCATACAAATCAGATCGTTTTTGTTTTATTTCTTTAAAAAATTTCGATGGAATTTTTGATAGGAGATTGCATTAAATCTGTATGATGCTTTAGGTAATAAGGTCATTTTAGCTATGTTGATTCTTTTTAATTCAAGAACAGTGGATATCTTTTCATTTCATTGTGTCTTTGATTTCATTTAACAGGGTCTTATAGTTTTCATTACATAAGTCCTTCACATGTTTCATTAGATTTATTCCTAGTTATTTTATTCTTTTTGTTGCAATTGCAAAAGGAGTTATTGTCCCATTTTTTTTTTTTTTGGACACTACACTTCATTATTAGAGTATAGGAATGCTTTGGATCTTTGAGCATTGACTTTTTATTCAGAAACTTTATTCCATTCGATTATTGTTTCTAGTAGTGTTCTTGTGGGGTCTTTAGGGTTTTCTATACAGAGAACCATGTCATCCATAAAAAGTGACACTTTGACTTCTTTGTTTCCTATTTGGATGCCTTTTATATATTTCTCTTGTCTGATTTCACTTGCTAGGACTTCCAATGTTAAATTGAATAAGAGTGTCATTAGTGGACAGCCTTGCCTTGTTCCTAACATTAGAGGGAAGGTTTTTAGTTTTTCACCATTAACTGGAATGTTGGCTGAGGGTTTGTCATAGATGCCTTTATTATGTTAAGGTACTTTCCTTCTATACTGCTGTTGTTAAGTTTATGTGGTGTATCACATTGGTTGATGTGCATATGGTAAACCATCTCTGTGCCTCTGAGATGAAGCCCACTTAATTGTGGTGTATAAACTTTTTAATATGTTGTATGTTGCTGTATTTGGCTTGCTAGTATCTTCTTTAGGATTTTCCATCTGTGTTCATGAGAGATATTGATCTGTAGTTTTCTTTTTTGTGTGTTATCTTCACCAAGTTTTGGTATCAGGGTAACGTTTGCCTCATAAAATGAGTAAAGGAGTCCTGCCTCCTCTTCAATTTTTGGAAGAGCTTGAGAAGATAGGTATTAAATCTTCTTTGAATGTTTGGTAGAATTCACTGGTAAAGCCATCTGGTCCTGGATTTTATATTTTGTCAGTTTTTTTTGAATGATTATTTCATTTTTCATACTTTATGCTTATCAGTCTATTTAGATTTTTTCAGTTCTTCTTGATTGAGTCTAGGAAGTTGTATTTTTCAAAGAACTGGTCCATTTGTTCTAGGTTATTCTATTTGGTGCTATATACTTTTCCATCGTATTCCCATATGATCCTTTGTATTTCTGAGGTTTCTGTCATAATGTTTCCTTTTTCATCCCTGATTTTGTTTGTGTCCTTTCACTTTTTTCTTTAGTGAGTCTACCCACACATTTTTCAATTTTCTTAATCTTCTCAAAGCACCAGCTCTTTGTTACATTGATTTTTTTTCCATTTTTTTCGGTATCATTTATCTCTGCTCCAATTTTGATTCTTTCTTTCTTTCTGCTGATTTGGGGCTTCATATGTTCTTCCTTTTCCAGTTTCTTAAGATAAAGCATTAGGCTGTTTGTTTGAGCTCATTATTTTTTTTTTTTTTTTTTGAGATAGCCCTGTAATGATGTGAAATTTCCTCTCATTACCACTTTTGCCATGTCCTAAAGTTTTGATATGTTGTCCTATCAATATCATTCATTTCTATGTATCCCTTGATCTCTCTTTTCATTTCTTCTCTGACCCAATAGTTCTTCATTCAGTACCATGTTTTTTTTAATCTCCACCTATTTGTGGTTCTTCCTGCTTTCTTTTTACACTTAATGTGCAGCTTCAAAATAATATGATCGGAAAATATGGTTGGTATTATTTCAGGCCTTTTATATTTATTGAGGCTATCTCTGTGTCCCAGTATGTGGTCAATCCTTGGGAAAGTTCCATGTACACTAAAGAAGAATGTATAAGCAGCTGTTTTGGGATGAAAGCCTCTGTAAATATCAATTATTTCCAGTTCATCTAATGTGGCATTTAATTATATTTCTTCCTTATTGATTTTCTGTTTGGATGATCTGTCCATATTTCACAGTAGGGTATTTAGGTCCCATACTACGATAGTGTTTTGGTCTGTTTCTCCATTAGTTGTCTTATTAATTGCTTTAAAAATTTCAGGGTTCCCTGAGTGGGAACATAGATATTAATAAGTGTTATATCTTTTTTTTCTGTATGATTCCCTTTACCATTATGAAGTATCCCTCAGTATCTATCTTTACCTTTCTTATTTTGAAGTCTATTTCATCTGATATTAGTACCACTGTCTCACTTTTCTTTGAATGCTATTTGCTTGAAATATCATTTCCCACCCTTTCACTCTGAGTCTATATATGTCTCTGGAACTGAGATGTGTCTCCATGAGGCAGCATATGTTTGGGTTTTGTTTTTTTGATCCAATCTGCAACTATATGCCTTTTTATTGGTGTGTTCAGTCTATTCACATTTAGGGGGATTATTGAAATATGAGGTTTTCCTATAACCATTTTATCATTTGCTTTCTTGTAGCTTGGTGTTTCCATTGCTTCCTTGTCCTTGTGCATCTGTTGTTGTTGTTTTTTTTTCTATTTTGGTTGGCTTTTGTGGATTTTCCCTCTGGTCTTTCTTGTTTTATTTTATATACTTCAGTTCTGAATCTTCAACATGTGTTTACCATTACAAAAATGTAGAGAATAGTTTTATATATATAGTAGTCCATTTTCTTCAGCATGTGACTTACCTCCATTTCCCTTTGCAAATTTGTATTTTTGAATCCTCTCCTTTTCTGTCATTGTTGTCTCAATTTTTCCCTATGTATGCTGAATGTTCATTACTATCTTGCTATAGCAAGTCTCTTCTTACTGTTTAAGCTTATAATGCCCTGTTATTAGTAACGCTTGCACTCCCTCCTTCTATCTATCTGCTAGTCACCTTACTCATAGTTATGTATTTTTTTGTCATTTTTTTAAAGGTAAGCTGACCCCTTTCAGTATTTCTTGTAATGCAGGCCTCCTAGTGGAAAATTCCCTCAAATTTTTATATGTCTGGAAAGGCCTTTATTTCTCCTTTATATCTAAATTATTGGCTCATAGTTTCTTTCATTTAATAGTTTGAAGTAATGTTTATGCTAAGAAGTCTGATGATTATCTAATGGGTTATCCTTTATAGTTTACTGTCTTCTTTTCCCTGGCTACCCTGAGAATCCTTAATTTGTCATTGATTTTTTATAATTTTAATACAATTTTTCTTGGAGAAAGACTTTTTGGGTTGAGATAATTTGGTGTTCTGCTGACTTCTTGAATTCCTATCTCCAGCTCATGCCTGTGGTAGGTCTTATGTGTAGATATCATGCCTAGACGTGCTAGTGTGCAGGCTGGTTGATTTTTATTGAGTTTTAGATATTAAGGTCATTATTATTTCATGGAGACTGATCTGAGTCATCTCTCACTCTACCATGTTTCTGATGTCAGTCCTATTTGAATTGATATTTTCTTTGTATAGGGCTATATAAAATCTTCTATTCGGGCCACTTAATTAACCATGTCCCAGTAGATATGGTTATTTTTTTCTAAAATGAAATCACATCTGAAATGACAACAACTCCAGTGAGCACGGTCATCTCCTGAGGCCCCCAGTGGCTGATATCACACTATGTCCCTAGCATACTCTGTTGCTTGCTTGGTTCAGCAGCCCCAAGAAGCTCTTTCAGTCTTTATTTTTCATTCTTTAGTTTCTCTCTTCGTCCTTGTGATTTATTTCTAGATTTTTGTCTTTGATGCCACTGATCATTTCCTCAATTTCATCGACACTATTGCCCAAGCTTGCTGCTTCATTCTTCATCTCTTTTTAATGTGTTTTTAATTTCCAGAGTTCTATTTGTTTCTTTTTGAAGGTTTCATTCTCTTTGCTAAGAAACTCATTCTGCTGATCTAGATCTTTTTTTTGTTTGTTTCAATTCCTGGTGTTGTTGATATGATTTATTTTTTATCTCATTGAGTTTTTTCAGAAATACCATCCTGAATTCTCTGTCATTTAAGTTGCATATTTCTACATTTTTAAGCTTACTTTTTGGAGATTTTTCTCTTTCTTTCTGAGCTGCTTTGTCATCTTGGTTGTTCATGGCTTTTAATGGAGTATTTTTTCTGCCTGGACATTAATGGTAGTGTATTCTGCTTTTTTCCAGCAAGAAGATTTATTATATACAGGTCTCTTTCAGCCTGTTGCAAAGAGGCATTGTTCCTTTGGTTTCCAGTAGGTGGCATCTAAGCCTCTTGGATCCCTGCTTTATATAAAATCTTAATAAAGCCATTTTTTTCCTTCTAAATTCTCAGTCTCGCTTGCTACCCTCAGTCTCAGTCCCTGTCTCTGTTAATGACAGTTTTGGTAGCATTTGTTCAGATTCCCCTAGGACTTTGTGGTGTTCAGTTTTAGAGGATATGAGGGACGTGTCCCTTTGGTTTGAGGGAATGGGGGCTGTGGCTCAGCTTTTGTGTTTTGCAACTTGGGCTAGTAATAATTAACTGTTACTTGTCTTCCATCCCACTTATCTGCTTTCTGCCCTGATCCCTGAGCACTGCCACTGCCTGGAGCTCACAGCTCTCACAGTTCTCCCACTGCACCTTCTCCTCTCCTCCTCCTCCCGAAGGGACCTCCAGCTGTGAAAGGCTGATTCTTTGTTTCTCCAAGTCTATAGCCCAATTCCCAGGGTTCTGACCTGTGGTAGCTCTTATGCACAGATCCCTTGCTCAGACGTGCTTGTGTACAGGTTGGGTGTTTTTATTGAGCTTTAGATGTTCACCTTATTGTTTTTTTTTTTTTAGGGAGAGATCTGGGGACAGCTTCCTCTGCCCTGTTACTGATATCACTCCCTTCTAGGATTTCTATATTAAATCCCTAAGCATTGATTTTAATGCAATTTTGTTCTTGCTTTAGTGATATCAACTGTATAATGTCATCTTTTTTGGTATGAGAAAGCATCAGAGTAAAGGGAACTGGTTTTAACCATATGAAGGCAATCCACAAGTCAATATTACACCCTTCAAAGGACTCTGAATTTACAAGATCAAGAAATTTTGTACCAAAAGATTGTTTTCTTTCTTCATCAACAAAAACACATTTCATTCAACGTGTTATGTTTTGGTGCTCCATCAAATTTATTTCATACTACTGTCAACTGTTATTCTATAAAGCTTAGAACAGTGGCTTTTATCATATAATTGGAGGTGATGTCACATTTAGCCTTCTTTCTTTCCTGTGAACTATCTTATTCTCTGAAATTTTTTTATTTAAAAATTATTGGGTTACACTGATTAATAAAATCAAGTAAGTTCCAAGTGTACAACAACAGTATGTCATATATATATTGAATTGTTTATTCACCACCCAAAATTAGATTCCCTTCTGTCACCAAACATTTGACCCCTTTTACCTCTATCTAGCTTTGGCAAAAATTCCTATTTTCCAATATATTTATAGAAGTAAGCAACAGCTAAATGAATGATGAATATTTCTGAAAAATATGTTTAATGATAAGCAAATTGTTGAGTCCCCCTTCAAATAGTAGAATTGAAACATCTCCATATTAAATAAATTATATTGGTCATTATATACACATGAATATAGAATATAATATTATATCTGTATTATGCTATGTAGATATATAAATTTGCATTAATATAGACATAACAGAGATTATAATGTAAATAGATTAATATTTAGGTACATTAATATAGTATACTATTAATATAAATATTGACTGAAATTGTCAGTGGTATTTTAGTTTTCAAGGACATAGAGTTTTTTCTGACAACCATGATAAAAAGTAGGATAAATATACCGGTGATCCTGTACCAATGAATTAGAATCATGACACTTTTTAAAGATATGTTGAAATGGCATATAAAGGGTAATCATAAGATTTAAATATATGTATATAAAACATAAGTAACAATATTTTTGCTTTATAATTAGTGTAAAGTCCAAGCTAAAATAATATATGGATCAGAAAAATATCAAATATTTTAATATATTTATTTAAATTAGTTTCAAGTATACAGTATGTGGGTTAGACATCTATATAGTTCATAAAAAGATCCCCCCAATTGCTCCCTCCCTCCCCTAGCCCTCTACCTAGCTATCATATTAATGCTATCTGCATTCTCTCTGCCATGCTCCCCATCCCCATGACCAACTATCAACTACTAATTTGTACTTTTTAACCCTTCACCCCATTCAAATATTTTGCATATATATTACATAAAGGCATTTTTTATTACTTTTAAACAAGCCTTTTTTAGTTTTTTTTTAATTTTTCTTTTTTTTTTTTTTAGTTTACAGTATAGTGGTTAGACATATTTCACTTAGCATAACACCTTCCAGGTCCATCCATGGTATCATGAATGGTAAGATTTCATTCTTTATAATGGCTAAAGAATATTTCATTGTGTATGTATGTATGTATGTATACACACACACACACACACACACACACCACTTCTCCTTCATGCATTCTTTTATCAGTGGACACCTAGGTTGCTTCCATGTCTTGACTATTGTAGATAAAGCTGCAATTAACATAGGGGGTGCATATATCTTTTCAATAGTGTTTTGGATTTCTTTGTGTAAATACTGAGGAATAGAAATGCTGGGTGATATGGTATTTCTAATTTTAATTTTTTGAAAAACCTCTAAACTGTTTCCCATTGTGACTGCACCAATTTACAATCCCATTGATAGTGCATGAGGATTCTCTATTCTCCACATCCTTGCCGACACTTGTTTGTTGATTTATTGATTATGGCCATTCAAATAGGTGTGAGGTGATATCTCATTGTAGTTTTGTAGTTTTATTTGCATTTCTCTGATGATTAGTGATGTTGAGCATCTTTATGTCTATTTACCATCTGTATGTCTTTTTGGAGAAATCTTTTTAGGTCCTCTGCTCATTTTTTAATTGGATTGTTTGTTTTTTCGGTCTTAAGTTGTGTGAGCTCTTTATAAAATTTGAATATTAACTCCTTATCAGATGTATTATTAGTGAACATCTCCTACTTAAAAGGTTGTCCTTTTCATTTTGTGGATGGTTTCCTTTGCTGTGCAAAACCTTTTAGTTTGTTGTAGACCTATTCGTTTATTTTTTCTGTTGTTTTCCTTGCTCAAGGAACTATATCTATATATCTATATCTATATCTATATCTATATATCTATATATCTCTATATATCTCTCTATATATAGAGATATATAGAGATATATAGAGATATATAGAGATATAGAGATATATAGATATATATTAGATAGATATAGAGATATATATAGAGATATATAGATATATATATCTATATCTATATATCTCTATATCTCTCTATAATATCTCTCTCTCTAATATATAACCAGGAACAATTGTTAGAGAGTTTACTGCCTATGTTTTCTTCTAGGAATTTTATTGTTTTAGGTCTTACATTTAAGTCTTTAATTCATTTTTGAGTTTATTTTTATATGGTGTAATAAGAGTCTAGTTTCATTTATTTGCATGTATCTGTCAAGTTTTCCCAGCACCATTTATCGACTAGGCTGTCTTTACCCCATCATATATTCTTTCCTCCTTTGTCATAGATTAGTTGACCATATAGGTTTGGGTATATTTCTGAGCTCTTTATTTTGTTCTATAGAATGTATGTGTCTGTTTTATGCCATTACCATGCTGTTTTGATTGCTATAACCTTGTAACATAGTTAGATATCAAGTATGTGGTACCTCCAATATTTGTTCTTCTTTCTTAAGATCGCTATGGCTATTTGGGATACTTTGTGGCTCCATATATGTTATAGAATTATTTGTTCAAGTTTCTGTGAAAAATGCCATTGGCATTTTGATAGGGATTGCGTTGAATCAATAGATTGGTTTTGATAGTATGGTTGGTTTTAGTAGTATGGACACTTTAATGATGTTAATTGTTTCTATCCATGAGCATGGTATATGCTTCCATTTATTTGTATTTTTTTTCAATTGTTTTTTTTTTCAATGTCTATAATTTTCTAAGTGCAAGTCTTTTATTTCTTTGGTTAAATTAATTCCTAGGTATTTTTTTGTATTCAATTGTAATGGGATTGTTTCCTTAATTTCTCTTTTTTTTTTGCAATTCATTATTAGTATATAGAAATGCAACTGGTTTATGATTATTAATTTATATCCTTTATTTACTGAATTTGTTTATCAGTTCTAATAGTTTTTTGGTGGAATCTTTAAGGTTCTCTCTATATAGCATTACATCATCTGCAAATAATGACCATTTTACTTCTTCCTTTCCAATTAGGATACCTTTTTATTTATTTTTCTTGTCTGATTGCTGTGGCTAGGAGTTCCAATACTATGCTAAATAAAAATGTTCAATTATACATCCTTTTAAGAAACATGCTTTTACCTTTTCCCTGTTGAGTATGTTAGCTGAGGGTTTGTCATACATTACCTTTTTTTTTATATTGAGATATGTTCCCTCTATTCCCACTTTGCTGACAGTTTATATCATAAATTGATGCTGGATTTTGTTGAACACTTTAACTGATCATATGATTTTTATCCTTCATTTGTTTATGTGATGTATCATGTTAATTGATTTGCAGATGTTGAACCAAACTTGCATTTCAGGAATAAATCCCACTTGATCATAGTATATGAAATTTTAAATGTTTGCTGGTTCAGCTTGCTAATATTTTGTTGAGCACCTTTGCATCTCTGTTCATCAGGGATATCATCCTGTAATATTCTTTTTTGTAATATCTTTGTCTGGCTTTGGAATTAGAGCAATAGTGACCTCATGCAATGAGTTTGAGCTTTCATTCCTCTTGAATATTTTGGAATAGTTTTGGAAAGATAGGTGTTAATTCTTCTTTGAATGTTTGGTAAAATTCACCTGTGAAGCCATCTAGACTAGAACTTCCATTTGTTGGATTTTTTGATTACTAATTCAATTATGTTAGTAGGAACCAGCCTATTCAGATTTTATTTGTTTCCCTTGATTCAGTCTTGGAAGATTGTGTTTCTAGGAATTTATCTATTTCTTCCAGATTGTTGAATTTGTTTTTATTTTTCTCAAGTTACCTTTTTACTTTTGCATTGATCCCATTGTTAACCCTTGCATTGTTTAGTCATTGATTTTTTCTATTGTGTTATTTTTAGTTTCCATTTTATTATGAGCACACCCAATTTTACTTAATAGTCTCTCTTTAATGGGTGTATTTAGACCACTGACTTTAAAGTAATTATTGATATTGCAATAATATCTTCAATATTTGTTCCTGTTGTCTATTCGTTGCCCTTGTTCTTTACATTTTTCTAAATCTTCTTTTTTCTTTTTTTTTCTGATTTGTATTTTTATTTTGTGCTTTATATTCCACATATATGTGAGACCATATAATATTTGTTTCTCTCTCTCTGACTTATTTCTCTTAGCACAGTGACCTCTAGGTCCTTCCCAGATAGCATGTTTCAGATAGCATAATTTTATTCTTTTTACGGTTAGGTAATATTCCATTGTATACATTTTCCACCTCTTTATCTATTCATCCATTAATGTACACTGAAGTTGCCTCCATATCTTGGCTATTGTAAATATCTCATATCCATTTTAAAATAGTCTTTACTATAGCTTCAAAAACATTTCTCAAACTTTGATAATCTCTTTAAATCTGTATATTGATTTGTGGAGAAATGACATCTTTACTACATTGAATGTACACATTTGGTGTATTTTCTCCATTTATTTAGATTTCCTCTGATATATTTTATCACTGTTTTGTAGTTTTCAGCATACACCTTTATAGGTTTTGTTAGTTTTGGGAAAAATTATAAACAATGTCACATTTTAAATTTCAATTTTCATGTGTTCATTGCTAATATATAGAAATATAATGAACATATATGTTGATTTGTACCCTGGGATGTTCCTAAATTCATTTATCAGTTCTAGGAATTTTGTATAGTTTTTTTTTTTTTTGGCATTTTCCATAAACAATCTTCACATAAGAATAGTTTATTTTCTTTCCAATCTGTATACTTTTTTTCTTGTTTTTTTTGTGCCTACTAGAATTTCTAGTTCTAGCTGTATTGAATAACATGAGTTTAATTTTATTTATTTTTATGGATATCTGGTTTTATCAATAACATTTGTTGAAATGTTTACTCTCTCCCTATTGTGCATTCTTAGCATCCTTATGGCATCTTTTTTACTCCAGCAGTTTGCAAGTACTTAAAATAATGTTTAGTCTTCCAGCCACAGTGTTAAGGCATCTGAATACCTTGCAAAGATTTAGAAAGCTAAGTGCTTCCTGGAACTCTGTTTAAATTCCTCCATGGTTGTCCCTGTGTCACTCCTGTCACTCAATGAGAAACTTAAAAACTACAGTAAACTGCTAAACTGGAATATGCATTAAAATACCATACATTTTTATAATACCTTAGCTTTCCATGTGTTTACACATCTATTGCCACATCTATTCATTCAATACTTTCTAAGAATTGCCACATTTGTTGTCATATTTATTCAACTTATACTTACCTGAGGGGTGTATATGGCAGGTGTTAGTATTTGACAAATGAGAAAACTGGCCCAAAGATATATAGATATTTCACCAAATATTGAGACAAACCACCACCAACCTGGGGCTTGTTGAACCCCAAGAATTATCCAAGGAAGACTGCAGTATGGGCCAATGTGGTGAAATTTGGTGAAATGGCAAATAAAACTTTATATCAATGATTTACATGCTCAATTCTGTTTATTGTCTTGTCTATGTTGCTTCTCCTTTTTCTCTCCTATGCTCTGTTTTTTTCTTTTATCATTAACCACACTGGTTAAAATATGTACCTAATGCGCTATCTTTAAACTGATTAAATTTGATTAGTGGTCTTTTAGTAAAATTTAAAAATTGTGAAATATTCTATTAAAAACAAATGGCTAAACAATTATTATAAATCATTTTAAAATGGAAAACAATAGAAGAAAATACCAAACCCTTAGGAATAAAGCCACACATTTATAAGTAATCCATGAGTCAGGGAGGAAAAATCAAAGGATTAAAAAATACATAAAACTAAATTTAGAAGTGTACACTATGTCAAAATCTGTGGGATGTATCTTAAAGCAGTGCTTAGAGGGAAATTTATAGTACTAAATATATGGATTAGAAAATAGGAAAAATCTCAAATCCATAATGGAGGTTCTCATTTCATAAATCAATGAACTTGAAAACATAAATAAACAAATAAATAAATAAATAAATAATGAAAAATCCATGAAATAAAATCCACTAAACCCCTCCCCCAAATAAGTGAAATTGATAACCCTCTATCAAGGTTGACAAAGATAAAAAAGTAAACACAAATAACTAAAGAATGAAACTGAATTAAAAGGATAATAAGGGTATTTAAACAACTTTACTCTCACAAGATCAACAACTTAGAAAAAACGAACCAATCTCTTAACAAATCGATTGAGGGAGACTCCATCAAAACATAACTCAGTCAAGAGGAAATAGATAATGTCAATAATGTGAATATTATAACTAATATAAAAATCAATATGAATTAAAACTCCTAATAAAGAAACCTGCTTTGTGCAGATGATTTAACTGGAGAATTCTAGAGGTCTCTGAGAGACCTCTAGTGTTCACTTAGGAAACTTTTAGCAACCCAGTGAAACAACAATGACAAACTAAAACCTCAGAAAATTTCCCAAGAAGAGAAGGAAAAGAGCTTTATTTTGTCTGCATCATCCCATTTCCCCAAGTCAACATTATTTAGTGTCAAAAAGGACCTTCTTAGCTAGAAATAGTTCCTCTGAGCAGGAAGGGAAGAGTTGGGCGAGTGACCAGCTTATCCTGCCTTTCAGAACACTAAACAAAGGTCCCATTTTGGTTTCACCTCACCCAGACCAGCATAGGTGTGACATAAGCAACTGACTAGGAAGAAGGAAGATGAGCAGTAGTAATTATTAGCAGACAAAGAAGTAGCAATTGAGGTTCACAATGATCTGCTCTGCAGGAAAAAATACAGCAGATTTTGCTATTGACAAAGTCAACAGGCAGCACAGCTATTACAGACCTGATGTGAAATTTGCGAGATTTTCCTGGACAAGTATTCATATTTGCTGATGTCAGTTGCCTGAGTCCTTCACCACTCATGCTAGAGCCAAGCAACCATGTGGGAAACCAGTTCAGGCATCTGTGTCTGCACAAGTAAAGCATGCCAGTCTAGACTCCACCAGCTGACACCCACTACTGAGGACTAGCCCTTCCAGCTGTGTACTTGTACAACACTGGCCTGACATCCATCATCAGCTCCCACTTCAGCATGAACATCCAGGGCGAGAGTATGTAGGCTCAGGAAAGCATAAATACAGCCAGGGCCTCCACAGCTGCTTGTGGGCCTCAGTTAAGTCCTGCCTTCTGTCACTTCATAGTACCACCACACCCACCTTTGGTAGCCCTTCCATATGTGCACCTGCTTGTCCCCAGCCTGATCTAAGTGAATTGCCCCTACAGGGTGCAGACCCAGGAGAAGAGTGTGCAGCCATGGGAGAGCAAGCCAACATCCATGACCCTCACAGCTGCCAGTGAGCCTGTAGTCGCCCCAAGCCCTTGTTACCTGCTCAAGCTTACGTCACTACGTGTGTGGCTGCATCGACCTTCTGCAGGTGGCCCTTGAGTATGTATATGCACACCTGAGGACCTCAACAGTCCTTGCAGCCAATAAGACCCCTGATCCTTGCCACAGACCTTACAGTTGTCAATGCTGTGGACTCCAGCAGCTTGAGATGAAGAGATATCACTCCCCACCCCAGAACAATTGCTGCCACATGTCCCCACACTTGTTTCTCTGCACCACTAGACCCAAGATCATGTTCTGCTCCAGCATACCCTCACCCACAGGTGAAAGGCTTCCCTTACTGAAGTCAGTCCAAAAGTCTGGAAGATTTAACTTCTTCAAATGCGCAGACACCTATGCAAGGCTGTAGGGATCATGAAGATTCAGGGAAATGTAACTCCACCAAAGAAATACAGTAGACCACCAGTGACTGGACCCAAAGAAATGGAGATCCAGGAATTGTTCAACAAAATATAGTATTTTTAAGACAAAATAAGTGTCTTAAAAAGGCTGCTCAGAGTGGTACATGGCAATATATATAACAATTTAATGATATCAGAAAAAAAATCTGCCAGAATAAAATGAAAAAAAAAAATCAACAAAAAGAAGATATAAAAAAATTATCAAAGAGAATTTTGGAGCTTAGAAAACAACAGAACTGAAGAATCCAGTAGAGAGCTTTAACATGACCGAAGTGAAGAAAAAGTGAGTGATCTGTCAGACACAGTTGAGCTAAAATTATCTAATTGGAAAAGAAAAAAAAGAATTGATGTAAGTGGGTCTTATTGAACATCACCAAAAGTAATGCTGTATTACTGGAGTCTCAAAAGGAGGTGACTAGGAGAAAGAGGTGAAAATATTTTAAGAGCTATTGGCTCAGTACTTTCCAAACTTGGAAAGAGATTTGAACACTTAAGTTCATGAAGCTGATGAGTCACCCAAAAAATTCAATCCAAACTGTTTTTCTATAACACAAATAATAATAAAACTGTCTTTAAGACACACAGAAAGAGAATTTTTAAAAGTAGCGATAGTAACTGCCTGTGTTTTCTTCTAAGAGATTTATGATTTCAGGTCTTACATTTCATCCATTTTAAGTTTATTCTTGTATATGGTGTAAGAAGGTGGTCCACACTCACTTTTTGGATGTATCTATCCAGTTTTCCCAACACCATTTATTGACCAGACTGTCTTTACCCCATTGCATATTCTTTCTTCCTCTGTCCTAAATTAAATTACCATAGAGGCGTGGGTTTGTTTTGGGGCTCTCTATTCTGTTCCTTTGATCTATGTGTCTGTTTTTCATAACAGCACTATGCTGTTTTGATTACTATAGTTTTGTAGTGTAGTTTGATATTAAGTAGCATGATACCTGCAGCTTTATTTTTCTTTCTTAATATTACTTTGGCTGTTCTGGGTCTTATATGATTCCATTAATGTGAAAAGATATAATAACCCTGTGTTCACTGCACTGCTGTTTACAATGGTCAATAAATGTAAGAAAACTAAGTTCCTATCAGTAGACAATTGGATAAAGAAGAAATGGTACATATATAAAATGGAATATTACTTAGCCATAAAAAATTATGAAATCTTACCATGTGAGACAACATGGATTGACCTCTAGGGTATTATGCTAAGTGAAATAAGTCAGACAGAGAAAGACAAATACCATGTGATTTCACTTTAATGTGGAATCTAAAGAACAAAACAAACAAAACAGAAACAGATTCATGGATACAGAGAACAAACTGTTGGTTGCCAGATGGAAGGGAGGTTGCAGGGCTGGACGATAAAGTTTAAGGGATTAAGACATACAAATTAGTAGTTACAAAATAGTCATGAGAATGTGAAGTGCAGCATAGGGAATATATCGTCCAAGGTATTGTAATATGTATACTGCCAGGTGGTTACTAGACTAATCAAAGTATTATATAAATGTCTATCCACTGTACAGCACAGATGAAACTAATATAAAATAATATTGAATGTCAACTGTAATTGAAAAATTAAATTTTTAAAAAATAAAATAAAATTAAAGCTACTTTAGAGAATAAATAAATCAATAAAAGCAGCAAGATTAAAAAAAAAAAAGAAAGAAAAGAAAAAATTCTCTCACTTAAGGGAACCCCATAAGGTTAACAACAGATTTTTCAGCAGAGATCCTACAGGACAAAAGTGAATGAGATGATATGTTCAAAGTGCTGGAAGAAAGATATCACCAACCATGAATACTTAACACAGCAAAGTTATCCTTTGGAAATGAAGGTGAGCTAAAGACTTTCCCTAATAAATAAAAGCTGAAGAAATTTATCACCACTAAAACTGCCTTACAAAAAAAGCTGAAAGGATTTTTTCAAGCTGAAACATAAGGACACTAATTAGTAACATAAAAATTAATGAAATATGTAACACACTGGTAATGGTGAGAATATACTCAGATTCAGAATACCTTACTACTGCAATCTGATGATATGTTAACTACTTGATGCTAATATAACGGTTGAAGAACAAAAGTATTAAAATACTTATTGCTTCAATAATTTGTTACTGGACACAATATTAAAAGATATAAATGACCATATGAAAAAATGGTAAGACTTCCAGTCAATATGACAGAATAGGAAAATGCTGTGCTTATCTCCTCCTATGCCCACATCAAAATTACCACAAAACTGCAGAACAATCATTGAGAACTGCCTGAAGAGTAGATGAATAGAAATTCTATATCTAAGGATATAAAGGAAAAGCCATGTGGAGACTGCTAGGAGAGGCAGAGAAGCAGAACAGGCTGTTTTGATACACATGGTGTAATGGTTAAGAGAGGGATATCTCTGCTACAGAGGTCCACCCTGAGGAGCAAAGATTCCCAAACCAACACTGGACTCCCAAATCCAGGGCTCTAGTGCCCAGAAGAGAATGCCCCATAACTTCTGGCTGTGAAAATTAGCAAGAATTGTGGCTAAGTAAGACAGAGGCTTCTGGAGTCCTAAGCATTCCTTTTAACGGGCTCACACTCAGAATTATTAGCTCATGGACTCACTTGTTCTAAGCTCCAGTGCTGGGTCACAAGCTTGAAAAGTGCCATGGACATGTGGGGGTGAGCTGAGTTGACTAGATTCAGAGCAAGTGCTGAAGGTCAAGTATCAGGGCATCTCACACTGAGAACAGGAGAAGTGGCAGATGACATTGTTCATTTGCTGAGCCCTCCCCCCACCCACCTATCATGCACAGACAGTCATAAAATCCGAGCTGTCCATAAATCTGGCTAACACTCTTCACACTGCCCCAGTGAATCCTTGAGACATTTTCCTATGCTACAAGAGTGCCAAGACTGAACCTCTTCCAGTGGCTTTTCTACACAAATGGCCTGTCTCAGCTCATACTGCAGGCTTTTCTGAAATCTCTCAAAGGTTTACAAACCCCAGCTAAACCCTGTGTGGCCTCAGAATTCCCCATAACACTTACTATGTGATCCTAACCCAAGCGTTAGTGACACCCAGCCTCACAACTTAGGCTCTCACAGATTTATCCAAGTTCAATACAGGTGGCAAGTATCTGCAGATAACTTTGTAGTTCCTACTAGTTAGCTCTAGGCCAAGCTCTAGGCTGACTTTGGTCTGTACCAGAGTCACTTCCATAAGGACGTAGAAAGAAGACATCTGATAGCCAACTTCAGACCACACCAGAGCACCTAAATACTTCCATAAATGACACACCCAAAGGGAAGACTCAACAAGCACCCTAAATCTACTAAAGCAAATCCTGTTCCATGGTGTCAGCTCATTTAAAACAGCTCATATACTGTATTCGTAGCCATTCTTCACAGCTGGTTATCCTGAGGGTCAGTCCCACCCAATGATGTGACAACAGAAATCAAGACTCAACTACAAAGGGAGGGCACACACAGCTCACACAAATGACACCACTGTAGCACCCAGCTCAAATGACAAGAGAGTCTGTGCCACAGGGCCCCAAAGGACAAATACTACATAAGGCTACACTGCCAAGACCAGGAGAAGTAGCCAATCTATCTAATATATAGAAACACAGGGACTCAGCCAAAGTGAGGACTCAATGAAACATGTCCCAAATGAAAGAACAGGACAAAACTTCAGAAAAAGAACTAAATAAAAAGGAGACAAAACTACCAGATACAGAGTTCAAAACATTAGTTGTAAGGATACTCAATGAACTTTGGAAAGAGTAGATGAACTCAGTGTGAATGTTAAAAAAGAGGTAGAAAACACAGAAAAGACGAGTCAGAAATGAAAACTACAATAACAGAAATGAAGAATATATTAAAGGTAATAAACAGTAGATTAGATGAAGCAGAGGATCAAATTAGTGATCTAAAAGACAAGGTACCAGGAAACACACAATCAGAACAGCAACAAGAAAAAAAAAAGTTAAGAAAAATGAGGCTAGATTAAGAATACTCTAGGACAACATCAAGCAAACCAACTTTCACACCATAAGGGTACCAGAAAGAGAAGAGAAATAACAAGTGATTGAACAGCTCTTTGAAGGAATAATGATGGAAAACATTTCTAACTTGGCTAAGGAAATACACATACAAGTCCAGGAAACAGAATGTCTTACAAAAGATGAAGTAAAAGAGGCCTATACCAAGACACATCATAATCAAAATGACAAAATTAAAGAGAGAATTCTAAAAGCAGCAAGGAGAGAGCATTTAGTTACCTACAAGGGAACTCACATATGACTGTCAATTGATTTCTCAATAGAAACTTTGAAGTCCAGAAATGAATGGCACAAAATATTCAATCATGAAAACCAAGGCCCTGTAACCAAGAATACTCTACCCAGCAAGGCTATTATTTAGAATTAAAGGATAGATAAACACCTTCTCATACAAGAAAAAAAAGGTGTTTATCACCACCAACCCAGTATCACCAGAAATGCTAAATGTACTTTCTAAAGAAAAATAAGAAGAAAGTTAAAAAATATTAACTACATACCAACAATTACTTTAAATGTAAATGGATTACATATTCCAATCTAAATAGGATGGCAGTATGAATAAGAAAACAAGACTCATACATATGTTGCCTGTAAGAGACCCACTTCAGATAGAACAGCATATAAACTGAAGTGAATAGATAGAAAAAGGTATTTCATGCAAATGGAAGTGATAAACAAAGCTGGGGTATATCAGACAAAATAAACTTTAAAATAAAGGCTACAACAAAACACTAAGAGGAACAATCCAACAAAAGAATATAAACCTTGTAAACTTTTATACACTCAATGTAGGAGAAATTGAATTTATAGAGTGAATTATGACAAATATAAGAGAGATTCACTGTAATAAAGTAATACTAGAGGACTTTAACACCCCATTAACATCAGTGAATAGATGATCCAGAGAGAAAATCAACAAGTAAACAGTGGACTTTAATCACACATTAGACAAGATGGACTTAATTCATATTAGAGTATTTAACACCAAAGAAGCAGAATGTACATTTTTTTTCAAGCACACATGGAACATTCTCCATGTTAGACCACATGTTAGGCCACAAAACAAGTCTTAACAAATTTAAGAAGACTGAAATCATATCAACCATCTTCTCTGATCACAATGGTATGAAACTAGAAATCAACTACAAGAAATAAAAACTGGAAAATTCACAAACACATAGAGGCTGAATAAGATGCTACTAAACAATGAATGGGTTAACAATGAGATCAAGGAAAAAAAATCAAGGGATACCTAGAGACAAATGAAAATGAAAATACAACTCAAAACCTATAGGACACAACAAAAGGAGTCCTAATTGGTAAATTCATAATAATTCAGGCTTACCTCAAGAAATAAGAAAAATTGCAAATAAACAATTCAACCTTACACTTAAAAGAACTAGATAAAGAACAGAAAACAAAGCCCAAAGTAAGTAGAAGGAAATAATAAATATCAAAGTGGAATTAAATGATATAGAGTCTACAAAAACAATACAAAACTCAATGAAAACAAGTGCTGGTTCTTTGAAAAGATAAATAAAATTGATAAACCTTTAATCAATATCAAAACAAAAAAAAGGACCCAAATAAATAAAATGAGAAATGAAAGTGGATCAGTGACTACTGACACCACAGAAAAGCAAAGAATTATGATGAAATACTACAAACAATTCTTTGCCAACAATTTGGACAGCCTGGAAGAAACTGATGAATTCCTGCAAACATACACTCTTCCCAGAGTGAATCAAGGAGAAATAGAAAATCTGAACAGGCTGATAACTACTAAAAATTTGTATCGGTAATCAAAAACTCCCAATGAACATAAGTCTTTGATGAAACGGCTTCACAGGTGAATTTTACCAATATTCAAAAAAGAATTAATACTTACCCATCTCAATCTATTCCTGAAAATTGAAGAGGCAGGAAGCCTTTCAAGCTTATTTTGTGAGGCCAGATTTATCCTGATAGCAAAACCAGACAAAAACATTACAAGAAAAAAATAACCGATCATATTCTGATGAACACATATGCAAAAAAGCTCAATAAAATATTAGAAAGCTGGATTCAGCAATACATTGAAAACATTATACATCATTATCAAGTAATTTTTATTTCTGGTATGCAAGGTGACTTCAATATGCACAAATCAGTTAATGTGATACACCACATAAAGAAAATGAAGCAAAAATTTTATGACTATATCAATAAATGCAGAAAAAGCATTTGGCAAAATTCAAAACTCATTTATGACAAAACAATACTCTCAGCAATGTGAGAATAGAGGGAACATATCTCAACATGATAAATGGCACATGTGGCAAACCCACAGTTAACCATCATCCTCAGCAGAGAAAAGCTGAAACTTTTCCTTAAGATCAGTTACAAGGCAAGGATGCCTACTTTCATCAGTTATAGTCAACACAGTATTGGAAGTCTTAGCAACAACAATCAGACAAGAAAAGACAAAGTTAAACTTTCATTATTTGCAGATCACATGATACTATATAGAGAAAACCCTAAAGACTCCATCAAAAAATCTGTTAGAGCACAAATGAATTCAGTAAAGTAGCAAGATACAAAATTAATTTTCAGATATAAGCGCTATGTTTATACAACAATATGAAATGCAGAAACAAAAATTAAGAAAAGAATCCCATTTATAATTGCATAAAAGAGTAAAATAGAAACAAATTTAACTTAACCATGGAGGTAAAAGACATGTACTCTGAAAACTATGACATTGAAGAAAAATTGAAGAAGATACAAATTATTCCTATCCATGCTTATGGATAGTAATAATTAACATTATTCAAATGTCTATATTACTCAAAGCAATATACAGATTCAATGCAACACATATCAAAATACCAATGACATTTTCAGAAAACTAGAACAAGCAATTCTAAAATTTGAATGGAATCAAAAAAGACTCTGAAAAAAAAAAGATGCCAAAGAACCAAAGCAATCGAGAAAGGAGAACAAAGTTGAATATTCATGCTACTTGATCTCAAACTATACTACAAGTCTCTAGTAATCAAAACAAAATGGTACTGGCATTACAAATAGACACATAGATCAATAGAACAGAATAGAGGACCTAGAAATAAGCCCGTTCCTAAGTTGTCAATTAATATATGACAGAGGAGGCAAGAATATACAAGGGATTAAAGGCAGTCTCTTCATTAAATGATGTTGGGAAAACTGGACAGACACATGTAAAAGAATGAAACTGTATCACTTTCTCACACCATGTACTCAAAATGCATTAAAGACTTAAATATAAAACCTGAGGTTATACAACTCCTAGAAGAAAATATAGACAGCAAATGCTTTGACATTGCTCTTAGTAATATTTTTTGAATATGACTTTTCAGGCAAGGGAAACAAAAATAAGTAAACAAATTGGGCATCATAAAACTAAAGAGATTTTGAACAGTGGAGAATACTATCAACAAAATGGAAAAATAACCTACTCAATGGTAGATGCTGTTCACCAATGACATATTGGGTAAGGAGTTAATATTCAAAATATATAAGGAACTCATATAACTTAACATGAAAAAGGCAAACAAAAAAATCCAATTTAAAAACATGCAGAAAACCTGAACAGACATTTCTCCAAATAGGTTATACAGATGGACAATAGATATATGTTAGGATGATCAACATTACTAATCATCAGGGAATTATAAACTAAAACCACAATGAGATATCACCTCACACCTTTCAGAATGACTGTCAGCAGTATATCAACAAACAACAAGTGTTAACAAATATGTGGAGAAAAGGGAACCCTCATGAACTGTTAGTGAAAACCCAAATTGGTGCAACCACTATGGAAAACAGTTTTGAGGTTTCTCAAAAAGTTCAAAATATGACCCAGCAATTGCACTTCTGGATATTTATCCAAGGAAACACAAAACGCTAATTTGAAAAGAAATATGCACTCCTATGTTTACTGCAGCATTATATAATAGCCAAGATATGGATAAAACTTAAGTGTTCATTGACAGATGAATAGATAAAGAAGATTGGTACATAAAAACAATGAACTATTACTCGGCTATAAAAAAATGAAGTCTGGGCATTTGTGACAACATGGATGGATCTAGAGGGTATTATGCTAAGTGAAACAAGTCAGACAAAGACAAATAGCATAGAATTTCCTTTATATGTTCAACAAACAAACAAACAAACAAACAAAACAGAAACTAACATTGATACAGAGAACATTTTGATGGTTGTCAGATGGGAAGGTAACTGGCAGAATCTGTGAAAAGGGGGAAGAAATTAAGATGTAAAACAGGTGCAAGGAAGTAAAGTACAGCATATGGAATATAGTCAATAATATTGTAATAACCTTGTATAGTGTTCACGTACATACTAGATTTGGGGGGGGTTATCACTTCATAAGTTATGTAGATGTCAATTCACTATGTTGTACATCTGAAACTAATATAATATTGTATGTTGACTGTATTTGAAAATAATATATATATATATATATTAAAAAGAAGAAAAAGGGGTAACTAAAAGAATAAAGTTTTTCTATGTTATTAAATTCAAATTGTTATTAGTGTAAAATAGACATTATATAGTATATACATATGGATGAAATCAAAGCATACATCTATGGAAAATGATCAATTCACAAAGGAAGACAGAAGGAGAGTGAACTAGAAACAATAAAACTTATAAAATAGCCAGAAAACTATTAATAAAATGATATTAGTAAGTCCTTACATATAAATAATTACTCTAACTGAAAGTATATTAAAGTCTCCAGTCAAAACTTGTAAGGTGGCTGGATGAAAAAAGTTCCATTATATGCTGCCTACAAGAGACTCACATCATCTTTAAGGACAAACATAAGCTCATAGTGAAGTAATGGCAAAATACATTCCACGGAAATAGAAACTAAAAGAGATTTGGGTTAGTTATAATTATGTCAGAAAAAAATATTATTTAAGCCAAGAATGGTAGTAAAAAACAAAGATGTTTATTAAATATGATAAGATTCAATCCAGTAAGAGATAACAATTGTGAACATACATGCACCCAATATCATATCACCTAAGTAAATTAAGTAAATGTTAACATATCTGAAAAGAGAAATAGAAAATGCAATAATAGTAGGGGACTTCTATAATTCCCTTTCAACAATGGCTAGATGATCAAGACAAATTCAACAAGGATATGTCAGACTTGAATGATACTTTATAACAAATGGAACTGGTATACATATACAGACATTCCATCCAACAGTAGAAGCTTACACATTTTCTCAAACACACGTGAGACATTGTCCAGATCAGATCATATGATGAGTCACAAAAGAAGTCTTAACAAATAGAAGATTGAAACCATATCAAGTATCTTTTTGGAGTTCAATGTTACAAAACTAGAAATCAGTAACAGGAAGAAAGATGAAAAATTCACACCAATGTGTAAATTGAACAACACACTGCTGAACAACCAGTGAGTGAAAAATAAATCAAAAGGGAAATCAAAATATAGTAAAAGAAAGTAGAAGCACACTATACCCAAACTTATAGGATGTTGTAAAATCTGTTCTGGGATGGAAGTTTATAAGGATCAATGCCTACATTAAGAAAAATAAAAATCTCAAATAACCTAACTTTACACCTTAAGGCAATACCATGCTTGTGGGAATGTAAAATAGTATATAACCCTTCTAGGAGAAAGTATGACAGTTTATTTTTAAAATATATGTATACTTACCATATGACCTGTATCGACACAGTGTGCACAAATATATATAGCAGCCTTATTCTAGCACAAAGGTGTAAACACTCCAATTATTCTTAAATAAGTGAATGATTAAACAAACTGCAGTGTATTCATACTATAGAATACTACTCAACAATAAAAATAAATGAATTAGTGTTAGATGCAACCACTCGGATGGATCTCAGAATTATACTAAGTAAATTGATGTCAAAAGTTCACCTTGTAGAATGATTTACAGTAGCCAAAATATAGAGGCAACCTAAGTGTCTATTGATAGACAAATGGATAAAGATTTGGTACATGTATAGAATGGAATATTACTATATTTTTTATTCAATTAAATTTATTACAATAGCAAAGTACAGAGATTGATACTAGATCAGTGGCTCCCAGAGGTTAATGATAGTGGGGAATGTGGTGAATTTAGTATAACAGGGTAGCATGAGGGATTCTCATGGTGATAGAACCTTTCCATAACTAGGTTGTGATTGTGGATACATGAGTCTAACATGATTAAATTGTATAGAATTATATTTTATACATACAAAATGAAATTGGTGAAACCTGAGTAAGTTCTATGAATTGCATCAATGTCAGTTTTCTAGTTTTGTTGTTATGCTATAGTTATACAACATGTTCCTGTTGGGGAAAATGGTGTGAAGTATACACAGTAACTCCCTGTACATTTTTTGTAACTTCATGTGAATCTACGATTATTTCAAAATTAAAAAATAAATAAATATATTTAGAGTCTTTTGACAGATGAGTATAACCCATATGCATTTGTTATAATCACTGATGTATTTGGATACTTTTCTAACATTTTGTTTTGTGTTTTTTATTTACCAAACCATATATTTCCCCTCCATTTCTAGATTCTGTTGACTTGATCAAGTTTTATGTATTTCCTTTTTATGTCTATTGGTTTTAGTATTTACCCTGAAATTTTAACATGCATTTCTAACACAGTTTAGAGAAAATTGATATTTTATATTACTCCTGAATAACAAAAGGATCCTAGAATGCTTTTACTTTCCTCTGAACTCCTTTTTTTTTCAATATTTAATTTATTTATGTGTAACCTTTTAGCCCCACTTTGCTTTGAAGACTCCTCTCAAATTATATTTAAATTCTATACTTTAGATTTATCAAATACATTTTATTACTTTTTCCCATTTATACTTTTTTTTCTTGCTTAAGTAACATCCTTTAATATCTTTTAGTCATTATTTTAGTGTAGGTCAGCTGGTGATAAACTTAGGTAGACTTTACATATCTGAACTTTTTTATGTTATCTTACTCTTGGATTAAACTGAGTATAGAATTCTGTGCTTAAAATTATTTTCCCTCATCCCTTAGAGATAATCAATCCACTTTTTCTGTCAGCTATTATTGCTAATGAAAAAGTCACTGTTGATCTAATTATTATTACTCTACAGATGATCTGTGTTTTTCTTGGGATAGCATTTAATATTTTCCTTTTTCTATAAATTGAAATATATTTGACATAAAATTGTGTAAAATTAAGGTTTATGTGTTAATTTGATACATTTGTATATTGTAATATAATAGCCATATGATATGCCGTATGATAATTAGCACTTCTATCACATCACATAATTATTTCTTTTTAGAGGTTGGAATGACTATGATTCAGTGTGATGATTACAATGCAATATTGTCTATATTGACTATACTATAAATTAATCTCAGGGACTTATTTACTACCGGATTCAGTTTTGCGTTTGTAAACCATCTGTGTTCTATCCCTTCAATCCTATCCCCTGTAACCACAATTTTACTCTCTGTTTTCACAAGTTTGACTTTTTTAGATTCCACATATAAGTGACATCATACAGTATTTGTATTATTCTAACTTATCTCATTTAGCATAATATTTTCAGGGTCTGTCTATGTTGTTGCAAATGGCAGAATGTCCTTTTTTATGACTGAATAATATTTTATTGTATGCATTTGTGTATATATTTATATATACTAGTATATATATAATATGTATTATATATAACAATGTAAAATGTTTATATATTATATATTTATATAAATATATAAGCATGTATATTCCATCTTTATATATTAATCTGGTGGGCATTTATATTGTTTCCATATCTTGGTTATTCTGAATAATACTACAATAAACATGAATGCATAATCATTTTAATATTCTGTTCTCATTGATTAGTTCCAACAATTTTTTGACCGAGTCTTTGGGACTTTCTCCATACAAAATTATACTAAATGCAAATAATTACAATTTACATCTTTTTTTTCTGATTTGGATGCCTTATATTTCTTTGTCTTGCCTGATATCTCTAGGTAAGTGTTCCAGTACTATAAGGAATGAATGAGAGAGGTCACCCTTGTCTTTTCCTGATCTTAGAAGAAAAATTTTCAATTTTCCACTATTGAGTACTATGTTAGCAGTAAGATTATAGTACTTGGTGTTTATTACAATGAGGTATGTTCCTTCTTTACCCAATCTATTCAGGAGTTTCATCATTAATGGATGTGTTTTGTCACATGCTTTATCTGCATCCTAATGAGTAGATCACATGATTTTTTGTTCATTCTGTTAATGTGATGTATTGCATTTATTATTTTTAATTTGTTTTATTTTTAAATCAGATTTGACATATTAGTTTCAGGTGTACAACATAGTGTTTAAACATTTATATAACTTATGAATTTAAAATTCTAAAACACATCTGACACCATACATAGCTATTACAATATTATTGGCTATATCCCTTATGCTGCTCTTCATATCCCTGTGAACGTTTTTATAACTACCAATTTGTATTCTTAATTCCTTCAGCTTTTCACCCAGCCCCACAATCCCCTCCTATCTGGCAAACATCAGTTTGTTCTCTGTATCTATAATCTGTTTTTATTTTGTTTGTTCTTTTATTTTGTATTTTATATTTTACATAAAAGTGAAATCATATGGTATTTGTCTCTATCAGACTTATTTCACTTAACATAATACCCTCTACATCCATCCATGTTGACTCAAATGGCAAGATTTCATTCTTTTTCTGGCTGGATAATATTCCATTGTTTATATGTACCAAATCTTCTTTATCCATTTATCTATTGATGGGCATTTAGGTTGTTTCCATATATTGGCTACTGTAAATAATGCTACAATGAATATAGGGGTGCATATGTCTTTTCAATTTGTGTTTTGGGTCTCTTTGAATAAATACCTAAAAGTGAAATTGCTGGATAATACAGTAGTTCTAATTTTTATTTTTATTTTTTTGAGAAACCTCCAAACTTTTCCATAGTGGCTGCACCAGTTTGGAATCTCACTAACAGTGGATGAGTATTCCTTTTTCTACATATCTTTGCCAAAACTTGTTCTTTGTTGATGTATTGATGATAATCATTCTGACAGGTATGAAGTGATATCTCATTTTGGTTTTAATTTACATTTCCTTAGTGATTAGTGATGTTAAGCTTCTTTTCATAAGTCTATTGACTATCTGTATTTCCTCTTTAGAAAAATGTCTATTCAGGTCCTCAGCCCATTTTATAATCACTTCATTTGTTTATGTTAAGTTATATTGATTCCTTATGTATTTTGGATATTAAGCCTTCATTATATCTATAATTGGTAAATACTTCTCCCATTCAATAGATTTTCTTTTCATTTTGTTGGTTTCCTTCACTGTTCAAAACCTTTTAGTTTGATGGTAGTTCCAATTCTTAAGTCTTCTTTTGTTTCCCTTACCCCATGAGACTTGTCCAAAAACAATATTAAAAGTGATGTCAAAATGTTTACTGCCTATGTTTTCTCCTGGGATTTTTATGGTTTGGGGTCTTACATTTAACTCTTAAACCATTTGAGTTATTATCATATATAATATGGGTGTGAGAAAGTAATCCATTTTCATTATTTTACATTGTCTGTTCGTTATTCTCAGCACCATTTGGCTGAAAAGAATGTCCTTCCTATGGTACGTTCTTGCCTCTTTGTCATAGATTAGTTGACCATATAAGTTTCCATTTTATTTCTGGTCTCTCTATTCTGTTCCACTGATCTATGTGCCGTTGTATGCCAGTACCATTATGTTTTTGAATTACTATTACCTTTTAGTATAGTTTGATTATCATGTAGCTTGATATATCCAGCTTTCTTCTTTTTTTCTGAAGAATGCTTTGGTGCTTTGGGGTCATTTTTGGTTCCATATTAGTTTTAAAGATTGTTCGTCTAGTTCTGTGAAAAATGCCATTGGTATTTTGGATAGGGATTGCATTGAATCTATAAATTACTTGAGATATTATAGATATTTCAACTAATTCTTCCTATCAATGAACATGGTATATCCTTTAAATCATAACACACCACCACACACACACACACACACCACACACACACACACACACACATACACCATTTTTTTAAATTTTTTCTTCAATGTCTTATAGTTTCTGAGTACAGGTCATTTACCTACTTAGCTAAATTTATCTTAAGTATTGTATTTTTTTAGTTGCAAAACTGCACATCCCTGTCTTGTTTCTGATCTTAAAGAAAAAAAAGTTTCAGTTTTTTCCCTTGAGTGCAAATATAGCTATGTGTTAGTCATATATGGCCTTTATTATGAGGTATGTTACTCTGTATCCCCACATTTTTTAGAGTCTTTATCATAAATGAAGGTTGGATTTTGCCTAATGACTTTTCTGCATCTATTAATATGGTCTTATGATTTGTATCCTTTATTTTATTTATGTAGTTTATCATGTTTTTCAATTTATAGATATGAAGTCATCTTGCATTTTGGGAATAAATCACACCTGGATCATTGTGTATGAATTTTTAATTTTTTTTAAATTACAGTTGACATACATATTATGTTAGTTTCAGGTGTACAGCAGCAATTGAACATTTTATACAACTTATGAAGTTATTCAGCCTAATAAATCTAGTACCCATCTGAAACCACACATGATTATTACAATATTATTGACTATATTCCTTATGCTGTACTTTACATTCTAATTACTATTTGCAACTATGAATTTGGAATACTTAATCCCTTTCACTTTTGCATGTAACCCTACAACCCACATCCCATCTGACAGTAATCAAAATGTTCTCTGTATCTATGAATTTGATTTTGTTGTGTTTGTTTATTTTGTATTTTAGATTCTGCATATAAGTGAAATCATGTGGCATTTATTTTTCCATGTCTGACTTATTCCACTTAGCTTAATACCATATAGTCCATCTATGTTGTTGCAGATGGCAAAATTTTATTATTTTTTTATGGCTGAGTAATATTCTATTGTAATATATGTACTACCTCTTCTTTATCCATTTATCCATCGATGGGACACCCAGCTTGCCCCCATATCTTGTTTATCATGAATAATACTGCAATGGCATAAGGGTGCACAAATCCCTGCAAAACAGTTTCTGAGTTTCTTTGGACAAGTAGCCAGAATCAGGATTAACTGGATATTTTTCCTTCATCTCTTGGTTATTAGACTCTGTTTTAAAATAATTTTGTCTGGTTTAAGTATTTCTAGTCCAGAATTTTTGTTTTCATTTGTGTAAAATGCATTTTTTTCTATCAATTTACTTTCAGCCTGTCTGTGTCATTTGACCTGAAGTGAGTCTCTCTTGTAGCCACCCTATGTCTTTTGATTGGAACATTTAATCCACTTACATTTAAAGTAATTGTTGATATATATGTAGTTATTATCATTTTATTATTCATACTGTTTATCTTTTTCTTCTTCTTCTTAAAGATGGACCATTATCATTTCTTGTAATTCTGTTTTGGTGTTGATGAACTCCATTAGCTTTTTCTTGTTTTTGAAGCTTTTATCTGTTCTTTGACTCTAAATGATAGCTTTGCTGGGTAGAGTAATCTTGGTCATAGGTCCTTACTTTTCATCGCTTTGAATATTTCATGCCAATCTCTTCTGACCTGCAAAGTTTCTGTGGAGAAATCAGCTGACAGTCTTATTGGAGCTCCCTATAGGTAATTAGATGCTTTTCTCTTGCTGCTTTCAAGAATTCAGTTTACCTACTCTGCCATCTTGACCAGAAGTCTTCTGATCTTTTTAATGTTTTGTTAAATGCTGTTTGCTAATATTTTGTTGAGGATTTTTGCATCTATGTTCATTCAAGGATATTGACCTGTAGTTTTCTTTTATTGTAGTATTTTTCTCTCTTTGGAATCAGGTGAGTAGTAGCCTTGTAGAATGAGTTTGGAAGCCTTGTTCCTTTTCAGTTTTTTAAGGGATACTTTTAGAAGAATAAGTATTAATTCTTTGAATGTTAATAAAATTCACCTGTAAAGCCATATTATCACAGCTTTTGGTTTTTGGCAGGTTTCAGATTGACAATTCAATATCATTAGTAGTTATCAATCTGTTCAAATATTCTGTTTCTTTCTGAAACAAGTTTGGGAGATTGTATGTTTCTAGGATTTTTTTCATTTCTTCCAAGTTGTCTGATTTGTTGGCATATAGTTGTTCATAATATTTCCTTATGGTTCTTTATATTTCCGTGGTGTCAATTGTCACTTCTTTTTTTTTTTCATTTCTAATTTCATTTTTGGGGGCCCATTCTCTTTTTTCTTCATAAGTCTGGCTAAAGATGTATCCATTTTGTTTATCTTTTCAAAGAATCAGCTCTTGGTTTTATTAATCTATTCTTTTTAGGCTCTATTTCATTCTTTCTACTCTAATCTTTATTATTTCCTTACTTGTAGAAGTTCAGGCTTTGTTTTTTTGTTGTTGTTTTTGTTTCTTTTCTTTTTCTAGGTCCTTTGAGTGCAATATTATGTTGTTTATTTTATTTTTTAAAAAAAGTTCTTTAGTCGCTCCAGGGTTGTCACTTGTGTGAGGTTTTTGTTTGTTTGTTTGTTTGTTTGTTTGTTTTAACCCCCTTTTGAAGTCGAGCCTTGATTGCAGTTTGTATGTCAGCAGTAGGGATTGCCCTTCTGGTTGACTACCTGTGGGGGCCAGCCATGAAAACAGCACATAAGCTAATAGGTGACTGACCACACAGAGAGAAAAGTGCTGCCAGGGCTCTGGTGGTACTTGAGTTCGCACTTTTGAGTGTGTCACTTGTAGAGCTGGTTAGGGGTGCTCTACTGTGGTCTGAAGTTGGCCTCTGGGTGTATTTGTTATGGAGTCTCTTTGGAGTGGCTCTAATGCAGGCTAAGTTTAGCCACCATTTATGTCCAGCTTGGGGCTGCCTTGGAGGAGCTACAAAGTGATCTACAGTTGGTTGCTGCTTGTGCTGGGCTTGGTGGTACCTGTGAGAGATTATGCTGTGAAATGAGGATGACTGCCATAAGTACCTGGCTTTTCACTCTTTAGTGAGCACCGTGATATTATATGAGGCCAGTCACCATGTGTGCCAGGCTTATGGCCTCTTAGACTAGGGTATGTTTCAAGCCAAGGTCAGCCACCACTTAGGTCAGGCTTGATGTCACCTTATGGTAGTTACAATGCAAGTTGAGACTGGTGACTTGCTTGTGCTTGGCTTGGGACCACTTAGCAAGTAGTATAGGGTATGCTGAGGCTGGCTATGGGTTGTTTGGGGCTTATGGGATTATAGAAAAATCCACAGTATGAGCAAGGGCAGGCCACTTGTGTAGAAAAGCCAGAGGTAGATATTTCAGCCAGGTGCACCAATTGGGTGGGGGTGGGGACTAAAAGAATCACCAGAATAGGGCCAATGGTTTTAGGTTAATAGAGAGCTCAGATTTAGCATCCACCTGTGCCAAGCCAGCTGAGTTGGAAGAAAGTTCCACTAAGGAATAATGGCTCCTACCAACAGTTCCGTCCCAAGAGAAAACTGCTTCAACCTCTGCCCCTCTAGCCCTCACCCTAAATCTAGTTAATTTTGTCCTCCATGTAAGTTCCTGGTGCTTTTTGAGCTGTTTTCCCTGTAGTGGAGTTTAGAGCAGGTGAGTTTGTGAACAAGCAAGTCCAAGTATAAGCCTCTTAAGAAGTTGGCCTCTGTCTTCAGCATCCTTCTGTCTCACTGGCATGCAGTCCCCAGTTTTCAGAGCCAGTGTTTATGGAAAATCTTTTTTTCCAACACTGGTTCCCCAGGATGGGGAGTTGAGTGTGTGGCTGAGACCCCTCATTCCTCAGAGGGGATCTCCACAGCCAAAATATCCCTTCTGATTCTTAGTCGCCACACTGTAGGTGTGGGACCTGCCTGTTTTACATCTTTGCTCCTCCTACAAGTCTCTCGGTGGCTTTTTTCTTTATATTCCTAGTTATAAGATTTTTTTCAGCTAGTCTTGTGGGAGTTCTTAATGATGGCTGTTGTATAATTTAGTTGTAATTTTGATGTGGTCATTGGAGGAGGCAAACACGGTGTTTTTTTCACTCTATCTTGACTAGAAGTTCCATGTATTTTATTTATTTGCATATGTTGAATTATCTTTGCATCTCAGAGATAAATCCCACTCGTTCATGGTGTATAATTGTTTTAATATGTTGTTGAATTTAACTTGGTAATTAAAAAAATGGTTCCTCTGTTTTCATCAGGAGTATGGGTATATAGTGTTCTTTTCATGTAGTATCCTTATCTGGCTTTTCTGTCAGGGTAATCCTGGCTTTATGTAATGAATATAGAAAGTATTATCTCCTAGTCAATATTTTGGATGATCTTTACAATTGGTGTTGATTCTTCTTTAAGTATTTGGTAAAATTCACCAGTGAAGTCTTCAATTCTGGTCATAGTTGTCTCATCATTCTATATATTCCTGTGGTATTAGTTGTAATGTTTCTTCCTTCATTTCTAATTCTATTTATGTGAGTCTTCCCCCTTTTTTCTTAGTCTAGCTAAAGGTTTGTCAATTTTGTTTATGTTTTCAAAAAATCAGCTCTCAATCTCATTGATCCTTTCTGTCTCTGGATCATTTACCTCTGTTCTGATCTTTATTATGTTTTTTCTTCTGCTAAGTTTGGGCTAATTTGTCCTTTTTCTCATTCCTTGAAGTGTAAACATAGGTTGCATTTTTTTAGATCTAATTTCTTAATATATGCTTTTATCACTTTAAATGGTCCTCTCAGAACCGCTTTTGAAGCATTCCATAGGAGTTCATATGTTGTATTTTTATCTTTCATAGTTTTATATTTCCTTTTGATTTCTCCTTTGATGCTTGGTTGTTCAGAAATGTGTAGATTCTACATATTTATAGATTTCCCACCTTGTCTCATTGGGTTTTAGTTTCCTACCATTTTTTTTATTTTATGACATTTATTGGGGTGACATTGGTTAATAATTTTATAGGTTTCAAATGTACCATTCAATAATATATCATGTGTATATTACATTGTTTGAGAACATTTATTTGTAAAGATATATGCACCCCAATGTTCATTTCAACATTGTTCACAGTGACCAAGACATGGGAACAACCAAAGTGCCCTTCAACAGATGATTGGATAAAGGAGATGTGGTACATATAAACAATAGTCTCCTACCACTGTGCTCAGAAAAGATAGTATGATTTTTTTCTTAAATTTGCATAGATTTGTTTTGTGTCCTTATCACATGACCTATCTTGGGGAATGTTTCACGTGCACTTAAAAATAATATGTATTATATTGTTGTTGATTAAAAGTTCTATATATGTCTAAATCCATTTTGTCTTAATTGTGGTTCAGTTCCAACATTTCCTTGATTTTCTGTGTATCTAATCTATTCATTGTTAACACGGAGGTATTAAAGTTCCTTACTATTATTGTACTGTTGTCTATTTTTCCCTTCAGATCTATTAGTGTTTGCTGAATATATTTAGGTGCTCCAAAGTTAGGTTCATATATATTTATGTATGACTGTTGTATCACCTTGATGTATTGACCCCTTTATTATTATATAATTATCTTCTTTGTCTCTTGTTATTTTTGGTTTAAAGTCTATTTTGTCTGACATAAATATGACTATTACCACTTTCTTTTGGTTCCACTTACATCAAATATTTTCTTCTATTCATTGACTTAGAGCCTCTATATAGCTGAAATGAGTTTCTTGTGGGCAACATATAAGTTAAGTCTTTTAAATTTAGTCATTCTGTGGTTTTTGATTAACTTATTTAATCTTTTTACATTTAGAGTGATTTTGATTTGTAAGGACTTACTACTACTAACTTATTGTTTGCTTTCTGTTTTTTGTATTTTCATTGCTTCTTTTCCATCTGTTTCTGCCTATCTTTGTAAATTAGTGCCTTTCAATAATGATATGCTCTGTTTTCCCTTTTTTATGTTTCATGAATCTACTCTAGATTTTTACCTTGTGATTAGCATGAGGCTATATAAAAATATCTCAAAGATAAAACAGTCCATTTTATGCTAATAGCAATTTATTTTTGTTTAACTATAAAGCTTCACCCTCTTCCTCTTTTATATTTTTGATGTCATATTTTACCTGTTTCAATATAGTATGTTTGTTAATAAATTATAGTAGTTATATTTTTAATTCTCTTTTCCTTTGACCTTTATACTATTGTAGAGTATATTCTACACATCATCCTAATATAGAGTTACAGTTTTTTTGTTTTGTTTTGTGTTTTGTTTTGTTTTTAATTCTGGCTGTCCTTTTTTCACCTATACCATTGTATTGTTTTCTTTCATGTGTTTTCATATGGCTAAATGGTGGGGTTTTTTTTTTTAATTTAAGCTTGAAGAATTCCTTTCAATGTTCATTGCAAGGCGAGTCTAGTGGTAAATTCCCTCAGCTTTTGTGTGTCTAGGAAAACATTTATTCGTCCTTCATATCTGAAGTATCATTCTTCTGGATAAAGTAGTTTTAGTTGGCAGTTTTATTTTTCAGCATCTTGAATGTGTCACTCCACTCTCTTATGGACTATAGCTTTTCTGCTAAGGAATCTGCTGATAGCTTAATGTGGGGTTCCTTCCTTTATAGATTACTTTCTTTTTTTTTTTCCTGGCTGCATTTAAGGTTCTTATTATCGATTTTTGACAGATTTATTATAATGTCTTGGAGAAGATCTTTTTGCATTGAGATAATAGGATTTTCTATCAACTTCTTGGGCTTATATGTCTAAGTTCTTCCTCAGGTTTGAGAATTTCTCAGCCATTATTTCTTTAAATAAACCTTCTGCCCATTTCCTCCATCTTCTCCCTCTGGAATCTCAATTAGTCTAGTGTGTTCATTTCTTATCTAATCTCATAGCTCTAGTAGTGTGTCTTCACTTTTTCCAAACTGCGTTCTCTCTTCTAATAGAATGATTTCTATATTTCTATCCTACAAGTCATTTTTGTATCTTCCACTTGGTATGCTGTTATCAATGCTTTTATTGCACTTTAAATTTCATTCATTAAATTCTTCAGCTCTAGAATAGCTATTTGGTTCTTTTTTTATAATTTCAGTCTCTTTGGTAAGGAACTTCTGTTCATTAATTTTATTCCTGGATTCATTGAACTGTCTTTATGAGTTTTCTGGAAGCTCTTTTAATTTTGTCACAACAGCTATTTTGAATTTTTATCAGTTAGATTTGATATTCTGTGCCTTTGAGTTCAGTTTCTGGATAATTATCCTTTTTTAATGATACCATATTTTCTTGATTTTTCATTGTGTTTTTAGGTATGAACTTTTCTTTCACATTTGATATAGCAGACAACTCCTTAATTATTTTTTATCATCTTCTTTGTTTTACAATTCAATAAGCTGGCTGTTGGAATCCTTCTTTTATGTTCCAGAAGGAGGGGCTGCAGCTCATGTTTGTGGTTTTCTGTTACCCACCAACCTTGACCTATTTTCAGTGACTACTGGACTTCACTCTTGCAGGTGAACTCAAGAATACACAAGTTGTCAGTAGCAGAGTGGGTGGAGGTGCGGGTTTAGAACTTGTGATTTTGGGTATGCAAATTGGCCTAGTGAGGAGGTCTGCAAGTGGAGTACTCCAAGGGGTTTTGTTGGTAGACTTCCTGCTGAAATCCTGAATCAGAGAGCAGGAAATGCATTGCTTTAATGTCCTTTGATATTCTCATCTAATTCCTTCTATTTCTCTTCCCTCTATTTCTCTGGAGAGAAATGGGTTCCCCATCCATAACCTGCACAACTAGGATGCCAAGGCAATAACTCATTACATTCAATTTTTCTCCTCCATAGGTGAGGTCACTGCTTTCCACCTTCTCTGCAAAAGTTGTCACTGCTAATGCCAAAAGTTTGGCCCCTTGCTATATTATGTTGCAGAGGTGGGGGGCAACTTTGGTGAATTCCTTCCTTTCTTTCTCATCCAAACTCATTTCTATCCCATTATAATGACATTTTGGAAGTTCCCCTCAGGCAGACTGGAGTTCTACAAATTGGGTCACCCATGGTGTCTGCCTCATTTTTCACTCTCTGGATTTCTTTCCTTGATTATGGCAAGTGGTAGTTCACCTACTCCCTTGGATCCACAGCCCTTACCAAGTTCTTGTTTATTTTCAGTTGCACAATTTGGCTATAAACCTCCCGGATCTCTTGGTGTAAGGTGCAGATACAATTTTGTTTGGTTATGGATGTCTAAAAAGTTGTTTAAAAGGAGATAAAAAAGAGAAGATATATGATATCACAATGCTGACATCATGATATTTTTTTTCCCTTTATACTTGATGTTGCACAGTTCAAAACAGTGGGCCTAGGCATACATTTGTTGACTTATTTGTTAATCTGTTTTGCACTTCATTTTAATCTGAGGGCTATTGAATGTCTAAAGTTGGCAAAATTCTCAATGCTACCTCTCTGTAATTTTCTCTATTTAATATTTTAGGCACATATGGGAATTCTTATTCTATCCTTATTTCTTTTTATCCTCCTTTTGTATATTTTTGTAATATATTGTTGATAAACTCTGGTTAATAAGCCCAGATATTGCTTTCAATTCATTAATTCTGTCTTCAGATGTGTCTGTTTAAATTTTTTGAGTTTTTAAATGACTATTTTCATTTCTAGTATTTACATTTAGTTCTTTTTTCAAGCCACCTGTTATTTTATAATGCCCTATCTTTTTTCTAAATTTTATTTGATTAGTTTCAAGTATATAGTACATTGGTTAGACATTTATACAGTTTATAAACGATCCCCCTAATTGCTCTTTCTCTCCTCTAGCTCTCTAACTAACTAATACGTTAATGCTAACTGCATTCCCTATGCCGTGTGCCCATCCCCATGGCCATCTTATGAACTACTAATTTGTACTTCTTTAACCCTTCACCTCTTTCCTATTATTGTCATATGAATTATATGCCTTTTTAAAACATCTCTTTGAATATTTTATACCATTACTTAAAAACTTTTTCATATTACTCTATTCCCATGATGCCTAGGTGTGAATTTCAATATTTATTGATCTGTTGACTCTAATAATATTGAATAACTATATTCTTTACTTTTGTTATGTGAGCTCTTTTTTGTCAATTTTCATTTGACTTTTTTTCATTGATTTTCTTATAAGTGTAAAGTTAAACATTTTAACTACTTTGGAAATCATATATTCATATCAACTGAATTTTCATAGGAACATGTCCCTGAACGAAGTTTCAGAGTCATTCAAGCAGAGGTTGCTTACCCTACTTGTCAATAGTGTTTTAGAAGATCGTCAAGTATATGTGTAATATTAACTAGATTATTTTATGGATCACTAAAACTCTGAGATTGAAAAAAAATTTTATATTGTTCATGGTTTCCAATTTTTTTTATTTCAAAGGAATAAAAATTGCAGAATTTAAAGCTAGAAGAATTCTCAACGATTATTTGCCTATCATTTTTTTATTTGTACAATGGTATAATTATAAATTTACCTGAAGAAAATATTAAGCTATAATGTGTAGCAATCTGACATTGGCCTTTTATATCTATAGTAAATTTAGCTATTACATGGTTTGCCACAGCAGCACCAATAGCATATTTTGTTCATAGTGTGCCAAAATGAGAGCAGTAATGTAGATCAGAAAGCAGACATCATTTTATTATTTTGCTGTTTTAGGAGATAGCTGAATCCTCTGTCTAGTGGCTACCTTAATGTTAAACTTCAGATAGCCTTCAGTCTCTTCCTTAGTGTTTGTACATACTTTATATTGTTGACCCTTTTAAAAAAAATTTGCTTGACTTATTTTTTCCTTAATTTTTTTTAATTTTTATTTTTCAGTTAGAGTTCACATTTGATATTATTTTATATATTATTTTACATTAGTTTCACATGTACAGCATAGTGTATATACATAATATATATATATGTATATACACACACACACACATGTATATACACATATGTGTGTGTGTGTGTGTGTGTGTGTGTATTTCATGAAGTGATCCCCTCAATTAGTCTAGTACTCACCTGGTACTATACATAGTTATTATAATATTGTTGACTATTTCTCTAGGCTATACTCACAACCATTGACTTTTGTAACTACTTATTTGTACTTCTTCCTTCATCTTTTTCACCCATCCCTCAATCCTCTCTTCTATCTGGCAACTATCCGTTTGTTCTCTATATCTATGAATTTCTTTCTGTTGTTTATTTTGTTCTTTAGATTCTACATATAAGGGAGATCATAGGGTATTTGTCTTTCTCTGTCTGACTTATTTCACTTAGCATAATACCTTCCACGTTCATCTATGCCATTGCAAACAGTAAGATTTCTTTTATGTCCAAAGAATATTCCATCATATATAGGTGCCACATCTTCTTTATCTAATCATCTATTGAGGGACACTTAGGTTGCTTTCATATCTTGGCTATTGGACATAGTGCTGCAATGAACATAGAGGTCCATGTATCTTTTTGAATTAGTGTTTTGTATTTTTTTCAGATAAATACCCAGAAGTGGAATTACTAGGTGATAAAGTAACTCTATTTTTTTATTTTTTGAAGAATCTCATTTTGGGGGAACCACTGTTTCCCATAGTGGCTGCACCAATTTGTAAGCCTATCAACAATCAACAGTGTACGAGATTTCCCTTTTCTCTACATCCTTGATAATACTGTTTTTTTGATTTACTGTTTTTAGCCATTCTAACAGGTATGAGGTGGTATCTCATTGTGCTTTTATTTGCATTTCTCTTATGATTAGAGACTTTGAGCATCTTTTCACATGTCTATTGGTCATCTGTATGTTCTCTGTGGATAAATGTTTTTCAGGTTATCTTCCCAGTTTTTAATTGTATTATTTGTTTATTTGGGTGTTGAGTTGATAATTTCTTTATGCATTTGGATATTAACTTCTTCTTGGATGTGTTATTGGGGAATATCTTCTTCCATTCAGAGGTCGTCTTTTGTTTGTTGATTTTTTCCTTTGCTGTACAAAAACTTTTAGTTTGATGTAGTCACTTTTCTTTATTTTTTTCTTTTCTTTCCCTTGCCCAAGGAGATATATCAGAAAAAAAAAAATATTACAAGAGCAATGTCAAGGAGTTTACTGCCTATGTTTTCTTCTAGAAATGTTATGGGTTTGGGTCTTACATTTAAGTCTTTAATCCATTTTGATTTTATTCTGGTATATAGTATAAGATGGTAGTCCATTTTAATTTTATTTGCATCTATCTGTCCAATTTTTCCAGCACCAGTATTGAATAGACTGCCTTTACCCTATTACCTCATGTATATTCTTACCTTCTTCATCATAGATTAAATGAATATATATATATATACACACACACACACGCACATACACACATATACACATACATACACACATATACATATATACATAATGACTATATATGTTAAATGAGTATATATAATCTTCTTTATTCATCTGTTGATGAACATGATTTATTTCCATATGTTGGCTATAAATATATGTGTGTTTATTAAATATAATTCAGCCATGAGAAACAAGGAAATCCTACCATTTATGACAGCATGGGTAAATCCAGAGCACATTATGCTAAGCAAAATAATGCAGAGAAAGTCAAGTACTATATGATCTCACTTATACATAGAATCTACAATTTAAGAAAACTCATACAAGTGCAGATTATAATGGTGGTTACTAAGGGCTCAGCAGGGTGCAGGATATGAAAAGATGATGGTCAAAGGGTACAAAGCTCTAGTTATGTAGGATCAGAAAGCCTAGCAAACTAATGTACAGGAATGATGACTACAGTTAATAATACTGTGTTGAATATGGAAATACAGTACAAAAATATTCTAGGTGATTGTATCACAAAAAAGTGTAACTGTGTGAGATGATATGTTAATTAGTTTGACATGGTAATCATTTTACTATGCTTATGTAGATCAAATAATCATGCTGTATACCTCAAATATATACAATTTTTAGTTTTTTAAAAAGTATACATTTTTAAATGGCATGAAACCCTGATACATGTTACAACATGAAGGAACTTTGAAGAAAGTAAGCTTAATTAAAATCAGCCAGATCCAAAACAACAAATGTATGATTCCACATATGCAATACAATTAAAATAGTCAAATTCATAGAGACAGAAAGTAAAACAGTGGCTACCAAGGGTTGAAGAAGAGAAGAATGGGGACCTTTTGTTTAATGGGTAAAGAGTTTCAAGATGAGATGATGAAAAAGTTCTGGAAATGGGTAGTGTAGCGATGGGTTGCACAACAATGTGAATGTACTTCATGTGACTGAACTGTATACTTATAAAAAATTAAAACGGTAATTTTGTTGTATATATTTTTACTAAAATAAAAATACTAAATTATAAGTCTTTTAGAAAACCAGTCAACAGTGGTTGAAATTTTCAAAAAATATAGTACCAGTGCATAGTAAAATTCTAAGTATAATACTGAGGTGTTTTATATACCAAAATAAGATAAGTTTGTTCAATATGATCATAAGAACTAAAATATTTTTAGATAATAGAATAACTAACTCCTTTTGACCTAGTTATAAAAATATCCCAAGTTTACAAATATTTTTTTTGATATTTGTAGATTTTCTTTTCCATGAGGTAAACTTTATTGACTTTAAAAAAAATACAGGTATTTTCAACACCAGCTCTCTTTTGAAATAGTGTTTTCTTTCCTATCATTTAGTTGTGACTTTCCTAAAAATATGTGTTTACGCAAGAAGGCCTGGTTGCCAAGCAGTGGCTATCAAAAGCCTTCAACTTTTAGTTATAAGTTACATATTTCATTATTTAAATTTAAATCATAATCTGCTTATGGCCATGCCAGCCTGAACAAGCCCAATCCCATCTGATCTAAGAAGCTAAGCAGTGTCAGGCCGGGTTAGTACTTGGATGGGAGACCACCTAGGAAGACCAGGTGCTGTAGGCATAAAAAAATAAAAAATAAAAATAAAAATAAATAAATAATTTAAATCATAATCCAACACAACCAAAATTCTAATTTGACAGCATAAGCCTGTGTTTAACAGCTCGAGTTCAAATTTGAATCAATGGAAAGTTTTTTCAAATATTTTGATTATGAAATAGAAAAAAATTATAGGTAAAATTGCGATAGTTTTAAGAATTATTCAGCAGAGTTTCCTGACTGTACTGTATTTTTTCACTGTAGGTAAGTTTGTTTAAAAATATTATCTTCACCTTTCTGTCAACTCGTGAGTAGGTTTTCTGAAATTGTAAAATTGTCATAACAATAATTTCTATTTTATTACTTTTTCATATTTATTATCTAATTTGATTTCAATCTCACAGCCACCCAAGGAAAGTAGGACAGTTTTTCTGACTACTTTTTGTTATCTTGGAGACCTGAACCTTAGAGAGGTTAAGCTACTTATAATTATAGATTGTTAAGGTCTTTAAGATCTCACAGTCTGGCCTTTTTCCATTATAAATGAAGAATTTGAGACCCAAAGAAGTCACACACCTGGAGAAGTCATTTCTTTGGTAACACAGCTATTTATTGCAGGTCTGAAACTAGAACACAGGTCTCCTAAATCCTAGCCTAACAAGCTTGACACACCCCAGATGCTGTCTCTAAATAGTAGTGTAGACTAAAATCTGTGTTCTTTTTAAAGTTCTAAAAACTCTGTATTGGAAAAGCTAAATAGATCATAACATATATAAACCAGTTTCAAACTACTTAATTTAGTAGCAAAGAAAATTCATTCGGCAAACATTTACTGAGTAAATAATATGTATCAGAATAATACTAAATGCCAGAAGTAAAACATGAATAAGATAAAGCCCCATAGATACAAACTCCAAATTTCTAATTTAGTGTGGAGATAGACACATAAAAAACTGTAGAGCTCCTTATTAGTTGTCTATTGCTGTATAAGAAATTAGCACAGATTTAACAACTTAAAACAATACATATTTGTGGATCAGAAAAAGATGGCAGACTAGGTAAAAGCAGAGTTCTCTCAGGTCTACATTGAAATTACAACCAAATTATAAAATAATCAACGTGGAGATTCACTTGAAGTCCAGCTAATCATAGCACATACATCTGATAATATAAAGAAGGAACCACATCAAAGCTAGTAGGAGGGACAAAATCACTAATCAGCCAGACCTGCACTTGTGGATGGTAGAGGAACACCAGGAAGGAGAGCAAGGCTACAGAGGCTCCCCTCAAGTATAGAGGGGTCCTAGCCTTATTTGGGGGCTCCCCAGCCCAGGGTCTTAGCCCAGGGAAGAGGAGTTACCAAAAACTCTGACTGATTGTAAAATCAGAGGGATTCTGGCCGTCTGGGTGAGACAGAAGGAAACTGAAATCCTAGACACTCTTTAAAGGGCCCAAGCACGGGCTCTCTCACCTGTGGACACTCACATGGGGCACCGGTGGTGGGTCAGAGGCTTGTTCAAGATTCATATGGGGAAAAGGACTGCATTACCTGGCGCCAGAATGAGGGCTGGACACGCAGCCGCCATTGTGCCTAACTCAGGGCCCCCTATGGGGCAATCTGTAGACCCCACCAGCTTGCCTGTACAGATCCCTCCCACGTGGCCAATACAGAAGTGCTGGCCTGAGACAGCCCACCCCACCCAACTGGCAGATAGCCTGGGACTTTTGTTGCTGGGTGGCTGCCACACCTGGCACCTATTTAGGGCCAAACATTATCAACAGGCAGCCAGCACTGTGAGAGCACATTTCCAATACCATTTCAGGCAGACCTTGGCTGCCAACAGGAATTCGGGTGTATCTTGGAGATCTTTGAGCCAGTCACAGATAGCAGCTGGTCATGCTGTGATCTGTGACTTCTGTGGGAACATGCAAACAGTTACCAAAGTTGCAGCAAGACTCAGGCTGTATTGACCTGAGAGCCATTGTCTCACTGAGGCCATGCCCCACCCAACCCACAATATGCCCAGGTGGACAGTTGACAGACAACTGCCACCACCCCGCCCCTCCCCCCAGGTTTCGCAATCCACACAGGCAACAATGTGGACATTGCAGGAAAATCAGTTGCAATGAGACCTCTGCTGCCTGCAAGAGCTGCAGTATTGCATGGCGGGATCACAGGGGTCTGTGGGACGCCCCAGACTGCAGCTCTTTTCACTATGATCTGTGACTACAGCAGGAACACATGGAACAGTGCAGCAAAACTGAGGCTGTATTTGCCTGACAACCACTGTCTTCCTGAGATCCCACTTTACCCCAGCCACAAAGTACCTGCAGCCCATTGACAGGTAGCCTCCACCACCCTGCACTTCTCTGGATTTTGCAGTCTGCAAAGGCCACAGATCTTATTTAGCACAGTTGTGGCAGACCACTGCTCCCTGTATGAGCTGAAATATCTCTTGGGAGGATCTAAGTGGTCTGCGGGACCATCCTATATAGCAGCTTATTTCCCTAGGATCTATGACTACTGTGGGAAAACACAGACACTGAAGTTTTAAAAAAAACTGAGACTGTATGCACCTGATGGCCCCCAACTCCCTGAAATCCTGCCCCCATCCAATCTACAAAGTGCCCTCAGCATGTTGACAGGCAGCTGCCCCTGCCCTGTGGTGTGTCTCATTCTGCATAGCCAGCAGACTTCATCCAGTGAAGCGAGCAGTTCAAGTAATGCAGTGACAGGAAGATCACTGCTGCCAACATGAGACACAATATTGCTTGGACAGATCTTAGGGATTTGTGGGCTGATCACGGATAATGAAAGGTCACACAGTGATACTGACTTGGTGGGAGCCCGCAGTCTCAGACCTGGCAGCATCTCTGGTGCCATCTAGGCCTGACAGCACCATGCCTCACTGAGATGACACCCCACCTAACCCACAAATTACCTGTGGCAAGTCTGATCCCAGGAAACCTGTCATGAGTTCAACAGCAAACAACAACACTCAGTTCAGTGGCCTACGGGAAAGCCCATTCATCCAGGAGAAGCTTTGGGTGGCAGGCCACAAACTCATGCCCACGAACTTTAATAATTCTTAAACAGAGCTTGGGTTTTGCAGGCCTGAGGTGGGCAGCAGCTGGCTTTGCTACAATTGGAAACTTGTAGAGGGAAGGACAGAGACAATGCTGGCATGTAAATTGACACCACAGTGGCAGGGGAAATTTTGCTCAATAGATCCAGGAGATTCTCGGGGTCCTTGCACCACCCAACATGTATATCACCCAGAGGCTCTTCCAGTTTCAGAGACTTACGGGCAACTGACAGACAGTGTCAGGCCTTGAGGAAACTGGTCTTTCTACTATACAGCCCTAGGCCACATACGGGGATAACCAGACCATGGCCTACAGCGTTGTCTCTTCCAGCATAGGCAGCAGCCATCTATTGAATACTTCATAACTTCTACCAGGTAGCTCTGAGCAATCAAAGTCAGTGGCTGACCTTAGCCTACTGGGGAGCTCTTGCAAGGGGCCATAAAACCAATGCACACAGAGGCTGGTATTAGACAACAACAGACAAAACTCTTGACTAGTTCCATAAGCAGTACACACCAATGGGGTCTCAACAAGTGCACAAGCCTGCTAGGACAAAACACACTCAATGAAGTCACACCCCACTTAAAACTCTTACCTTGTGGGTACAGCCAATTCCCAAAGTAGTCAACCTGAGCATTAATCCATCTACTGATGTCCTGACACCAAAAAAAAATGCTTAGCTACAACAGAAGATCACACACAACACACAAATAACATGTCCAGAGCACCCGTCATGGGTGATCAGGGAAATTATGCCACTGGGCAACTCAGGACACCTTTCATGTAAGGCCATCGCACCAAGACTGAGAGATAAAAAACAAATATTCCTAACACATAGAATTTAACACAGATAAGCTAATAAAATCAGAAGCAAAGAAACATGCCACAAATGAAACAACAGGAGAAAACTCCAGAAAATAACCTAAATGAAATGGAGGCAAGCAAACTACCAGAGGCATAGTTCAAAATAATGGGTTATATGGATGCTCAACAAACTTAGGGGGAGAATAGATGAGTTCAATGGGAACCTTAACAGAGATATAGTAACAATAAAAAGACATAGAAACCATAAAAAAACAGAAATGAAAATCCAATAACTGAAATGAAGAATACACTAAAAGGATTCAACAGTAGATTGGACAAAGCAATTCAAATCGGCAAACTGGAAGACAAGATAGCAGAATACATCCAATCAGAACAACAAAAATAAAAAAAATTTTTTAAAAATAACAGCATAGTTTAAGACACCTCTGGGACAACATGAAGTGTAACTATATCTGCATCATAGGAGTTACCTGGAGGAAAGAGAGAGCAAGGGAATGAGACCCTACTTGAAGAAATAATATGAGAAAACTTCCATTAAGCTGGCCAAAGAATTCGACATACAAGTTTAGGAAGCACAAGGTGTCCCAAACAAGAGTAATTCAAGCAAACCCACACCAAAAACATGTCATACTATAATGCCAAAGGTCAAAGACAAAGAGAGAATCTTAAAAGCAGCAAGAGAAAGTCAGCTAGTTACTCACAAGGGTACCCTCATAAGAATGTCCGCTAATTTTTCCACAGAAACTTCACAGGCCAGAAAGGACTGGCAAGAAATATTCAAATTTATAAAAATAAATAAATAATAAATAAATAAATAAATAAATAAATAAATAAATAAATAATGATAGCTGATTGATAGATAGATAGATAGATAGATAGATAGATAGATAGATAGATAACAAGAATCTACAACCACGAATATTCTACCTAGCAAGGCTTTTGGTTAAAATGAAAAGTGAAATAAAGAGCTTCTCACATAGGAAAAAGCTTAAGGAATTCATCACCAACAAGCCAGCATTACAAGACATGTTAAAGGGACTTCTTTAAAAAAAAAATGAAGGGGTAAAAAAGACAAAAGAAATAAGAAATATGAATAGTAAAATGGCAGTAAGTATGTGCCTTTCAATAATCACTTTAAATGCAACTGGATTAAATGCTCTAATCAAAAGACATAGGGTAGCCGAATGGATAAGAAAACAAGACCCATGCGTATGCTGTCTACAAGAGATTCACTTCAGATCAAATGACACTCAAAGAGTGTAAAAATATATTTCATGCAAATGGAAATGTAAAAAGAGTTGGGGTAGCAATATTTATATCAGACAAAATAGACTTGAAAACAAAGTCTAAGTTAAGAGAAAAGGAGGGCATTATGTAATGATAAAGGGATCAATAAGTCAAGAGGACATAATTCTAGTAAACATATACACACCCAACTTAAGAGCACCTACATACATAAAGAAATTATTGACTGACATAAAAGGAGAGACCAACATTAATACACTCGTAGTAGGAGACCTTAATACCACATTGACACCAATGGACAGATCTTCCAGACAAAAAATCAACAAGGAAACAAAGGGCCTAAATGACACACTAGACCAGATGAATTTAATAGATATTTTCAAAGCTTTTCGCCACAAAGCAGCAAAATACATTCTTCTCAAGTACACCTGGAACATTTTCCAGGATAGACCACATGTTAGAACACAAAACAAGTTTCAATAAATTTAAGAAGAATGAAATGATACCAACCGTCTTCACCCATCAAAATGTTATAAAACTAGACATCAAGTACAAGAAAAAAGCTGGAAAATACACAAACACATGGAGACTAAAAACATGCTATTAAACAATGAATGGGTTATCAATGAGATCAAGGAAGAAATCAAAATATACCTAGAGACAAATGAAAATAAAAACACAATGACTCAAATTTTATGGGACACAGCAAAAGCATTCCTAAGAGGGAAATTCATAGCAATACAGGCCTACCTCAAGAAACAAGAAAAAGCTCAAATAAACAATCTAACCTTACAATTAAAAGAACTAGGAAAAAAAACAGCAAACAATGCCAGAAGTGAATAGAAGGAAGGAAATAATAAGTGATCAGAGTGGAAATAAAAGAAATAGAGTCTAGAAAAACAATAAAAAGATCAATGAAACCAAAAGCTAGTTCTTTGAAAGAATAAACAAAAACAAAACCCTTAACCAGACTCATCAAGGAAAAAAGAGAGAAGACTCAAATAAATAAAATCATAAATTAAAGAGAAGAAATAACTACAGACTCCACAGAAATGCAAATGATCATAAGAAAATACTATGAACAATTATGTGCCAACAAAAAGGACAATCTGGAAGAAACTGATACATTCGTAGAAACATATAATCTCCCAAGACTGAATCAAGAAGAAACAGAATTGGAAAGGAAAAAGTAAATCTCTTGTTATTTGCAGATAGCATGATACTATATAGAGAGGGAATCCTAAATTCCACCAGAAAACTGTTATAACTGATCAATTAATTTAATAAAGTAGCAGGACACAAAGTTAATATTTAGAAGTCAGTGGCATTTTTATACACCAGTGATGAATTTTCAGAAAGAAAAATTAAGAAAACAATCCCATTTACAATTGCATCAAAAGCAATAAAATACCTGGGAATCAAATCAACCAAAGAGGTAAAAGACTTATTCTCAGAAAATTATAAGTCACTGAAAAAAGAAATTGAAGAAGATACAAATAAATGGAAGTATATACCGTGCTCATGGGTAGGAAGAATCAACATCATTGAAATGGCCATACTACCCAAAGCAATCTATATATTCAATGCAATTCCTATCAAAATACCAATGACATTTTTTTCAGAGAACTAGAACAAATAATCCTGAAATTCATATGGAATCATAAAAGACCCCGAATAGCCGCAGCTATCTTAAGAAAGAAGAATAAAATTGGAGGTACACAGTATCTGATATTAAACTATACTACAAGGCTACAGTCATCAAAACAGCATGGTACTGGCATAAAAACAGATACATTAATCAATGGAACAGAATAGAAAGCCCAGAAATAAATCTAGCCCTGTATGCGTACTTAATACATGACAAACAAGGTAAGAATATACAGTAGGGTAAAGCCAGTCTCTTCAATAAATGGTACTTGAAAAATTGAACAGATACATGCAAAAAAAGAAACTGGACCATATACAAGAATAGACTCAAAATAGATTAAAGTCTTAAATGTAAGGCCCAAAACCATAAAACATATAGAAGAAAATATAGGCAGTAATATTTCTGTTATTGCTACTAGTATTTTATTTTCAGACATATCTCCTTTGGGCAAGGGAAACAAAAGAAAAGGTAAACAAATGGAACAACATCAAACTAAAAAGTTTTTATACAGCACAGGAAACCATCAAGAAAATGAAAACACAATTGACTGGGAGAAGATATTCACTTATGATACTTCCAATAAGAGGTTAATATCTAAAATATAAAAAGAACTCATACAACTCAACAACAACAAAGACAACAACAAATGCACGATCCAATTAAAAAATAGGCAGAAGACCGCAACAGATATTTCTCCAAAGAGGAAATTCAGATGGCCAATAAACATATGAAAAGATGCTCAATGTCATTAATCATCAGAGAAATGCAAATTAAAGTCACAATGAGATATCACCTTATACCTGTCAGAATGGCTATCATCAATAAATTAAAGAGCAAAAGGTGTTTGCGAGGATGAGGAGAAAAGGGAACCCTCAAACATCATTGGTGATTGAAAATTGGTACAGTTACTATGGAAAACAGTATGAAGGTTCCTCAAACAATTAAAAATGGATATACCATTTAACCCAGCAATTGCACTTCTGAGTATTTATCCAAAGAAAACCAAAACAATAGTTTGTCATGATCTGTGCACCCCAGTGTTCATGGCAGCACAACTTAAAATAACCAAGGTATAGAAGCAACCTAAATGCCCATCAACAGATGATTGGGTAAAGCAATTATGGTTTATATATACAATGGAATATTTATCAGCCATGAAAAGGATGAAATCCTATTTGCAATAACATGGATTGACATAGAGGTTATTATGCTGATTGAAATAAGTCAGACAGAGAAAGTTAAATACCATGTGATTTCACTTATAAATACCATGTGATTTTCACTCTAAGGAACAAGAACAAGTTAATCAAAGACAGACTCACATATATAGAGGACAATTTGGTGAAAGCCAGAGGGGAGGGTGTTTGGGGAACTGAGAGAAGGAAGGGAGGGTTAAAGGAATCAAATTTGTAGTTGGTAGATGGTCATGGGATGTGAATCATGGCCTGGACATAGAGTTAGCATTAATGTAACGACTAGGTGGAGAAGCCAGAAGAGAGAAAGCAATTTTGGTGGATCATTTTATAAACTATTAAAAATGTCTAACCAATGTGCTGTATACTTGAAACTAATAATAAAAATGCAATTGTTAAAAATAGATAATTTTTTTGTTAGATCACAGTTTTCATGGGAGTCTGGGCATAGCTACCTGGGTGCTTCCTACTCAGAGTCTCCAGAATTCTGCAATCAAGTTGTCCACTTGTGGTTTGATGTCTCCTCTAAGGCTTGGTTGGCATCCTCTTTTAAGCATCTGTGATTGGTACATAATTAATTTCTTTGCAGCTGTAGAACTCAGTTTACTTGCTTCTTTAAAACCATCAGGAAGAGAGGCTCTGATCCTTTTAAGTCTCTGATCTGTAGATCTTATTTAAAGAACTCTAACTAGGTCAGCCTTACCAGAATGCTCTCTTTTAATTACTTCAAAATCAACCCATATAGGGACTTTAATTTATGTCTGAGAAAATTCCTTCATTTTTTGCCATGTGAATATCCTAATCATTTGTAAGGATTTACATCATTATTCATAGGACCTGTCCATACTCAAAAAGGGAGAATCATACTGGACATGTACACCAGGGGATAGAGTTCTAAGGGACAACTTAGAATTTGCCTATCACAATTGCAAGCAAATCATGGGATTTAAAACTATAACTTTAAATCTAATAATATACAAAGTTTATCTAACAGAACTTTACTTTTTGAGTCTTTTATGTATCAATGAAACAGCAAATATTTATGTTTAAAATTTTATTAAGTTTTAATTACAATGAGATATAAAAATACACTCTTGAAAAAATTCAGGCATTAAAGATAAAGCTTAAAGTTTTCCTAGACCACCACCACAAGTTCATTTCACCAGAGGAAACCACTGTTAATAGTTTGATAACAGATCCTTTAAGACCTTTACCCATGCTTTTTTAAAATGCATCTATATCTATTAAAATGTATAGTATAATTTTATGCATTATTAATATATGAATAAGATTATACCGAGCATATAGTTTTTGCATTTTGGTCTTTTCCTTAGCAATCATGTTCCATTCCAATACAGATAATTTTACCTAATTATTTTTAAACTAATACTTAATTTTCCAAACAATCAGATAAACTGTGGTTGATTTTGCCATTTCCCATTGTGGATATTTAGTCTGTAAATTTTTCAGTTTCAAATACTGCTGCATAGAATATTCTCGTATAGAATTGCTTTTACAATGTTTAACTGTTTTTCTTAAGGTAGATATCATGAAGGGAAATTGTTGGGCCATAGAAAGCTTTTAAAGATTTTCCTAAAACTGTACAAAATTAATCAGTATTCATACCACTCTTTTTTTGTGTGCTTAGACTATGATCTCTTTTTTATACCTCAGATGAATATAGTTTGATATGATTAATCATTTTTGTTTAATTCAAACACTGCCCCTCATTTTGTGCATATTCCTTTTATTCTTCATTTCCTGTTCTATTAACATTTCTCACTTTCTTTTGAAGCAAACACATTATGTATTCTATGTGTATGCTCCTTTGTATATTTATTTACATAATCATAAAAAATATCTAGCATTTTATTTTGCTATTTAAGAAGCTTGTTTTGTCTTTGAATTTCTATTACTTGGCTTTTAGATCCAATAAAAGATATGGGGCACTAAAATATCCAGTTCACTGTTACTGCTTACATGGCCAAAGAAAATAAATTATTCAGATTGGAGCATATCCTTATTACAAGAAACATTATTTTTAAACATGTAAATTGTATCCAAAATTTACTTATTTTCTCCCACTTGTTTGTTTGGTTTGAGATATTCTTAAAGCAATATTAGTGTAAAAACATAAAACTGTACAAAGCAGAGTCCATCATTGGACTAGTACAAAACATTAGATTACGTAATAGTCTCAATTTGAATCTATTTGCTCTTTTGTTTAACCTATATTAATGATTTACTACATATGAATTGTATATTAATATTGTGATATATTCCTAGGTACATACTTAAATACATATATAATTATTACATATAATTTTATATAAATATACATATGTTTACACACACCACATACACAATAGAAAGGAATTTTCCCATTGGGTGAGAAATGGTTCTGATTTATAACCTGTACAAAGATGAATGATTCTTCTTCTAACTGGTAGAATAGGAAACAAGTTTATGGAACTGGGTTTCTTCTCTAATATAGACTTGTTTCTTTGTGTGTGTGTGTGTGTGTGTGTGTGTGTGTGTGTGTGTGTGTGTGTGATGATCATCTGTCCCTTAATAAGTATCCCTTTATCTTGCTCATGAACTCTTGGGATCCTGCTGTGTATGTATTCATTCTTTGCTATGCTAGGTAACGTTTATTTTAATGTGCTTCTCTCTGTCTCTCTCTGTCCTCTCTTCTCTTTGTCACACACACACACACACAACAACACCACACATTTAGTCAGACCATTGTGAAGATTAGATTTCTGGAATGCTAGTGAAGACTGATATGCTTTTTTAACACCTCTTCATATCTTCTGTATTTTAGCAAGATTTTACGCTGAGAGGGACATATAGCTAATAGTCACCAATTGTGCTTCTTCTTATCCCTCTACCAAGGAAGTAGCCTAAAAAGCCAAGTTGCAAGATTCTACTGCTTCTTTTAAGGATCACAAGTTTATAGGTGGCACTTGGAAAGAGATAATGACCACCTATCTCCCTCATCCTGGGCACACAGGAAGGTAGGTGAGTAGCAGCTCCTCCAAGACATATATTACCTTTTGCACCATTGTGTGAAAACTTTATTCTGCTACTTCAGAACATTGCTTCCTATCCTACTTACCTATAAGGTGACAATCAACTCAAGGAAATAGCTGCTATTTCATGATAAAGACACAAAAGGAAAAACTTGGAATGCCAGGGAACATCTTCCTTCCTTGAGGATCATATAAGCTATTTAAACACATGTTTATGGAGAATCTAATATACATGAAGGGACTGAGGGATGAATAAGACTCACCCTGTTCTCAGAAGCTTATTTTAGCAGAATGAAAGCTAATTAAGAACATTTTATGTCTCTAGACTCCACGGCAGATGTGAGCTTTTTCTTGGCTGCCCACAAATGTAGTGTTATTGCATCTATATATTACTAAAACTATAGAATCAAACAGAGTTGTGGGTAACAAGGTTGACCATTTCATTGTGATAGCTGTGGCAATAAGGAGCTACAACTAACAATATGATGTATGGCCAGCTTAGATGCCTGTGCCTCGTGAGAACATATTTGCCCACAGATTGGTGATGCCAGCTTGAGCAGTAAGCCTAATATTCTGGTAAAATATACTTGGGGTGTCAACTCAAGAACAGCATCTCATTCTTGAACTTGTTTCACATCTAATAGAGGGTCATAGGTGTATTTGCATAAAACTACATGCCATTTTCTTAAAATTCATACGTGTCTAAATATTCTCTAATGATTTTAGATTAAATTTTTGACAGTTTTTCTTGTTTTGACTTTCAACAGATTTTTTTTTACCTATCCAGTATCATTGACTCAAATGTCCTATTTATACAGTAACCAAATTTTCTAAGACATACTTAATTTCAACCATTCTCTCCTATTATTATTCTAAACTATCAGTGTTCCAGAAATTCCATTCTTTTTCAATATCCAAATTATAGCTCCTGGATTGTATCTGGTACCACAACACAAAACTCATTCATCAGATATTATGGCCTAATTTGAAATTTGGAAAATATAGCCACCATGTTACTTAAAAAGTAATATTCATATAATGTAAAAATACTGTAAACAATGGAGTGGGAGTAATGACAAGGACCTCCATAAACCTTTGTTAGGTCCTATTTGCTCCTGGACCATGATTTAATGCTCTAACTTCTAGGTGGGAAACATGTTTTGAACCACTTAAAATTAGAAATTGGTAATTGGTTTAGTGTAATTATTTAGCATTTAAAATTTTTCCAAAAAGTTGATTAATTCTTTTATTTTGGAGTGACATGGAAAAGAATGGGTAAAATATTCAAAGCTAGTCTTACCCAAGTGTTTTTCTTGTTTCTATCAATTTTGTAAGCTGCATATGTGACTTCTTAGTTAATTGGACCACAAGGAAACTAAAGGACGGAAAAGTCTCTTCAGGTGGAAATCCAATACATTTCAAATCATTAGGAAATTAATGTTTATTCTGAATTGTGGCCCTTTAAGGCCATTATTTTATTTTCTTTTTCATAGAAGATCAAGAAGAGGAAATAGTCATAAGTAATCTTCAAATTTTATATAGAATCTATCTGGAAACATTTTGCTACTTAATAAAAAGTCTAGATAAAGTACTTCTTAAATTTACTGTTCATTTTTGTTTTTCTTTTTTAAAAATGTGTGGATATGTGTGTGTGTGTGTGTGTGTGTGTGTGTATATTATATATATATATATATATATATATATTTATATATATATATATAATGTATGTATAATTCAACTACTTTCTTTTAGACTGAGTCTTATCCACAGTTTTACGAGATAAGTTCTTTTAGGCCTGTGGAAGATTCTAAGTGTTGGGTATATACAGAAAGACTAGAAAAATGTTACTTCTCAGATTAGCACAATTATTGAAAAGAACTATCAACCTTTGAAATCCAAATCTATTGCTGCCCTGATTACAGTACTGAAACTTTAAGTAGTTAAAATGTATTTCAAAGGAAAGTTTGCCTTCTGCTAATGCAACTCTATTGGAATTTCCCTCCTCCAAGGCTTTGGACTTTTCTGGACATTTATTCATTCTGCAACAGAGGATAAAGCCATGATGTGATGGATAAGCCACAGAAGTAAGAAATACGTATGTGGACTATAGACCTCCAAAAAAATTGAGCTTACTGAGGATCTGTGCCAGAAGTTGGAAATATCTGAGATGTTAAGGGTAGGTACTTTGGTAGTTATTGTTATTAAGAGATGTGTGGTGTGTGTGTGTGTGTGTGTGTGTGTGTGTAAAGGTAGACTCTATAGTGAGAGCATTATCATGATCCGTATAATATAAAATATTGAGGCTACTTTTATAAGAAAAGTTGAAGTATCAGAGAAGTCAAAGCAGTACTGAAAATCTGAAGTACATAGCTATTAATATTGTCTTCTTAGGTTGAAAGGCTTTTATAACATGAATTTAGCCTAGGCAGTAATGAGAAAAAAGAACTACTCTTTATTGAACTTTACTAATAAGTACTTTTATAAGTACCAAGCGCTTTTACATGTGTTATTCCATTTAATCCCATAAAATTCCTATTAGGTATGTTACTGTTATCATCTCCTTTTTACACAGAGAAAACAGTCTTGAATGGGTTACTTTACTTGCCTAAGGTCATGTAGCTATTAAGCTCAGGTTGTGTTTTAGATCCAGATCTCTCAGACATCTAACACTACTTAGAAAGGACTAAAAATCTAAGAGAAAACTATGACTATATAATTTCATGGCTTTCTTATGAGAATTATACATCTACTTCATTTTAGTTTTCTTAGGAATTTTTTTTTCATTGCAGTATGTTCATAAAATGCTTCAGCAACCCCAAAATATGCAACTGAAGAAAAATTAGCACTAGAGGTAGAAGCAACTATTCTCAAGCAATGAAACAGCCGTGGTTCTGGCTTTTTAAAATTCTTTTCCCTTCTTCATTTTTCCATATATTATGTAAATGAAAACCAAATTTTCCAGAGTAGTTATAACCTTTGTAACTGCAGAAAGGAAGCCTTCCATTTTAATATGTTTAATTTATTTAGCTAAAGCAACAATGGAAAATTTATTCAAAACTGATTCTTGACTCATGTCACATACTTTTGGACACTTGATCAAGTCTAAGGAATTTAAGCCTCTTTTATTTTTATAATTTAGACACATTTAGATAGTTTCAAATGTAGAAATACCAGCCTATTTTTATTAAGTTACAAGCTTAGACTTATTCTGTATGGAATTTATTAACTTTTCATTATTCTTACTGATATTTTCAGAATTCATATAATAATTATGCCAAAATTATAGGCAGCTGTAAACATAGCGGTAAGATCCTTTGATCTGAAGTCAAGGTTCTGAATTGAAATGTCAGCTCTGCCTGTTATTTATGATGTAAATTTGGGTAATTAATCTCTCTGATCCTCAGTTTTCTCATCTGTAATATTGGGATAATAATCTTGGCCTTATGTAGTTTCGGTGAGAAAAGCTTGAGATGATAAATGTGAATGTACTTTGCAGACAATAAAATTTATTGTAATATAAGGGGAAAGAGAATCAAATGAATAATTAAGGGAACACTTAACTACTGTCATAGTTGATTTGTAAGTTTTTTTTTCTCTTTGTTGCTCCCAGCAAGACTAAGATCTGCATATTACTGAGAAAGAGTAGCATGGGTTGCATTTCTTGACTCTCCTACCTATTGCCCCAGGAGCCATGCAATAGTTGATAAGATACTGACAGGAAGGTAAAAATGTATGAAATAACTGTCTGCTAAATTATTCTCTTCATGTAAAGGTGACCTCTCATCAATATGTATCGATATCTTTGGTTCAGGTTAATTAAAGGAACTTTTGGGATAGACAGTGGTTTCATAACAAAACCCAAAAGAACCACTAAGATGAAACATTGCAGTCAAGTAGGAAAAGAACTGGACTGGAAGAAAGAGGACCAGAGTGCCAATCCTGCACTACTAATTGCATAATCTAAGGCAAGTCCCTTTTTCATCTTGGCCTCTATACAATGACATGGGATAGACTAAATTATCTCCAAGGTCTATTTCAACTTTGATAATCCGTAATCTTATTTTTAATTATAATAAAAATATTCAAATTGTATAAATTTTTGGATGCCATTATATACTTCAAAAGTAATAAAATACACTATTTGTTTCTGCACTGTGTTATAATAAACATTTACTTACATTAATGGTTTATTGTAGTATAATTAACATAAGTCTTTGCATTTTCAAAGTATTTTAAGATATAGCATTTCATTTGTCTCAAATAATGGCATTTCTTCATCTATACATATTAAATTAAGAAACTAAAGAGCTCAAAGAATTTATAATAAATTATGAGTTTCATAAAAAATTAAGAAACTGAGTTGAAAGGTTTGCAATCACATAGTACACAGTGGAGCCAGAAATCCGAATTGGTCTGTCTCTAAGCCCAATGTTTTTCCACTACACCAAGCTACTTAGGTGATTTTCTCCAGGCGTAGAGTTAGTGGAATTCATCTAGAAAATGAATTTTAAAAGAAAAGTTACTCTCTTTTTCATATGTTAAAAGTAAAGAATAAGGACAATTTTTTTGTAGTCCTTGAAAATTCTTCACATTTGAAACTGAAGCTGCTAACAACATTCAGGCAATTGCACAAATAAAATGTAAATGCACCTTTCAGAGCTCTATAGTTTATGAAAGACTAAATAAATAGTATTTATAACACACTGTAATATCATTGGAAGACTATGGCTATTTAAATTTAATATTTAGAGTGTAACAGGAAATACACTCTAAATATGTAACATGTAACAGAGAGGGAAAGAATAAGGAATGGTATGTAAGGAGATACTCATTATGTAAGGATCTTCTATCACACTCACCATGTTAGTACAGACTTTTGTGGCACTGATGTACTCTCTACTTTTCCTTTCCCACGTTTCTTCCACTGTTGCCCCCAATAAATATAATTCTAAGCTTTAACAAGTTTAAAGTTAATTATCTCTGTTCAATGAGTGGAGTGGCTGCTTGTTATTGGTGTCATAGAACAACAAAAATAAACAACCAATGGAGATTTTGTCTAAAATCATTGATAATGTTTTCAGAAAATGTGTCTTTTGGGGGGATCTTATGCATTAAAATTAAAGAAACTCTATTTCTCTTATGAATAAATGGATTATGAATGTGGAAGCCATTAACATTCTAATTAGCATGTTAAAGTTGTAATCAGATCCAGCAAGAGAGTTTTGGTATATTAGGGTCAAAGACTTTTGGAAGAGAAGCCTATATGCATTATGAAGAAGACTGATGTTTTCAAAAACATGCATTCCAAGCCTTTCCAGTCCATGGAAAAGTAGATACAAATATTTACTATGAACCCAAGTCTGTTTTGGAGGCAACAGTTTTAAGATATGAGCACCAACTTCCTGGGACTTACGTCCTTATAGGAGACATGGAAAGATACATTACGTCCATTATTTTACTTAATAAGTAAACTAGCTTATGAGGTAATGAACTAAAAATCAAAGAACTTAGGTAACTTGCCCAAAGTCACACACTAGTATGTGGCAAGGTCAAGATTCAAACTTATTGTTTGCACAATCTATATACATTTCTTTATACAACACATGGGACAAGATAGACACAGAAAAAATAACACTTTAGTAGTAAAATATCTAAAACATACTGTAAGTACAAAAAGAATCTAAAGAAGGTGATCTGAATCCAAATTGGATCTTAATCATAGTCCATGTTTTCCTCACAAAGGA